>JAQIXA010001196.1:0-27522 GCA_034699045.1 Nanhermannia cf. coronata Gr-Ori-00579 | reverse complement strand
CGCTCATAAGGTGAATATTTAAGTCTCAAAATAGTTTCTGCAATAAAGGCAAATGCTGTGCAATCCTCTTCGACCTAAGAAACAAGTTATAAAAATATAATTGTAAAAATATGGTTAAAATATTAAACCATGGAGTCTCCAAGTAAAAATTTCTTGTTTCCCAAAAACGAGCTTAATATCCTCAAATCATCCTCCATCATTCGAATGAATTCGGATTCTTCATGAAGTCCAAGCCCTTGTAGCCATAGGTTGAAGTTTAGCATCATTTGGAATGGCTTGAGAGCAAATAAATTTTTCAAAAATGAGGGTTTGTATACATCATCACCGATCCAGTGGATACCATCGATTATTCGCCATTTGGCCATCCCACTAAAATACAAAAATTTTATAAAAAATTGAACTTTTTCAAAAAATTTCATTTGCAAATTAATTACTGGAAATAATGATGTTCAAGCATCGAACTGATAGCTCGGGCTGACGCCAATTGTGCTTCTGAATATTTTGTTTTTCCCAAATCGACTTTGAATTCTCTACAAAATATTCAATTTATTAATTTTAAGACAATATGAAAATGAAATTAAGATTTTTCATAGATTTGTAATAAGATACTCTACAAAGAAGTATTACTGTACTTTCTTACTTTTTTAAAAATTCGATAATCAAATTTGAATCACCCAAATGTTGGCCATTGTAGGAAATCCAAGGAATTTGTCTCTTAGGTCCAGGGTAGAAATCGATTGAATCAAACTTGATTTATAGGTCAAAAATACAGATTTTTTAATTGAAAAATGTTATTCAGCTCTAGAATACCCATTCTGACTTCAAATTTGCTAATTTTTTTGCAAATATTCAAGCCAAAAGTAAGTATTTCAAAGGTAAATTACACAATTCGAAGGAGCATTTGGATCTTTAGAGAATATCTGATCGATTACCTCGTAGGGGATTTTGGCAGCATTCAAAAAAGTCTCAAGTTTCAGAACAAATGGTGATAAGTTGGGAATATTACTCAATCGAGGCGGTCCATGGACAATTAGCTTATTTCTTGATGGAAAATCCCATCTTTGCCTTAAAAGTTACAAATTTAAACCAAAGTTTTAAGAAATTTGGAAAATTTTGGAAAATTTACTTTTTATCTTCTACTTTCTGCTTGAAAAGCCGAGCAATTAGGAAAAAATATACGAGTGTAAGTATTGGTGAAATTATCAAAATTGTCAAAAATCCGCAAAGAACCATTTTAATTTTTTTTCTAAATAATTTCTAGACTTTGATTTTAACTTCAATTAGGTGCATAGTGCATAGTAATTTAAATGCCTATTTCAATGATTTAGATTACAATATCTATTAAATAATACACAAAGATAATATTTACAAGTGTATACTTTTATTTTTACATAATATTTGTCATTTACAGTATAACCTTGATATTGATTTGGAATTACAAAAACTCGAATTATTATAGTCTCATTATACTGTTAAATATAATAAAATGTAAACTTATAAGTTAAATTAAATTACAAAGAGATTTTATCTCATATTAGATAGCAATTAAATAAGTAGAAGTTAGTTAAAATGAATACATATTCAATTAATAATGATATCTATATACCTAAATAACAGTTTT
This sequence comes from Nanhermannia cf. coronata Gr-Ori-00579, assembly GCA_034699045.1. NCBI lineage: Eukaryota > Metazoa > Arthropoda > Arachnida > Sarcoptiformes > Nanhermanniidae > Nanhermannia > Nanhermannia cf. coronata Gr-Ori-00579. The sequence goes on along the minus strand of JAQIXA010001196.1, from coordinate 25,901 downwards.
GAAAACCCGATTTTGGTATTAAGTATTTTAAAGATTATATATCTAGTTACTTTGTAATTTATGACATAACCAAAATTATATGAAAATGAATAGATAGGTACTTGATCTCATAAAAAATTGAACCAAATATATTTAGATTTAAAATACCTACTAAACTAAAAACTAAAATTTATAATTAAGAGACAGTTTAGATATCAATTTTTTAAAAATTAGTAAAAATTGTATCTTTTAAACAGCAGTCCCCTGATTCAAATCTTGGCAAATAATCCAAAAATAATTTTTCAATTGAGCAAAAGATTGACGTTTTTCTGGATTTACATGCCAGCAATTGAGCATTTGTTCGTATCTAAAAGTTTTAAATTTTATCAATTTTTTCAGAATTTATGGTCAAAATCAAAAATTTACATTGAATCAGAACAATATTGAGGTTTGATCATTCTCATATCATTCGCCAATTTCTCAACAAAATCAATCGTCCAAGATAAGCCAGGATAGGGCACATCTCCTAAAGAAAAAATTTCCCAAATTGTAACACCAAAACTCCAGACATCACTTTGAGTTGAGAATGAGAGTTGTCGAAGTGACCTATAAAAATAAAAATAAATCAAAATATATATTATCAGATATATTTTGCAAAAAGATTCGAACTCTAGGGACATCCAACGCCCTACAAAAAATAAATAAACCAAATAAAATTATAATATAAAATGTACAATATTCAAGGCTTCTTACAAGGCAATGGTTCCTATAAATAAAAATAGCAAAATTAAATAATAAAAAAATATATTTTATAATCAAAGTTCAAACCTGCTGTCTTTTCTGATAGGATTCATAATCATAAAGTTTTCTGGAAAGTCCAAAATCTGTAATTTTTACCAAGTTTTTGTCTAAAATTAGAATATTTCTGGCTGCTAGATCTCCATGTATCACCTAAAAATTCAAAATTATGCATTTTATAAAATTTTATAAAATTTTAGATAGGTACCCTACTTTTTTCTTTGACAAATATTCCATTCCATTTGCAATCTGATAAGACCAATGGACCAGGTCATAAGTTGACATTTCTCTATTAGGGATTTGGATATTTTGGTAATTCCTAAAGGGTTTAAATGTCAAAAAATGTCATAAATATTAGAAAAATTCAATATATTTTTACAAACCCAGACGAGACAGAACCATCAAAATCGATAGTTTTGAAATTATATCGATTACTTCGAAGATAATTTTCCAGGTTTCCCATTGAACACAATTCAACAAAAACGTATACAATACCTAAAGCAGAAAAATTTATAGAAGTTCTCAAAATTTGCAAAATTTTAGAAAATATTGACCTTCGCTAAGTTCTTGAGTATAAGCACCAAGTAAATTGACCAAATGCTCATGTTTACCAAGAAAAATCATAATTTTTAATTCAGACAATAGGGATTTCCTAAAAAAAACCATCCGTAAAAATCGCATAAAAATCTTGAAATTTTGAAAAATTTAAATTTACAAATAGGATTTTTCAGCGTTCAATTTGACAGTCTTAATGGCACAACTGTCATCTCCGATTTGACCCTTGTAGATTATACCAAAAGCACCAGAGCCAAGTACATTTTCTTTTTCTATAATTAATAGATATGTATATATCTGTACAGTGTGTTTCAGTTTCATATAAAAACTATAAATGAAATTTTACTTACCAATTTTAAAATCATTTGGATCAATTTCAAAGCTTTTATCATAAGGATTATCATCGGCATTTTCATTGACAAATTTCCCTTTACTTTCATTCAGTTTTCTATTCTTTATAGCTTCTGGATTTCCTTTGACAAATTCTTCAATTTCTTCTTTGGTCAAACCAATCTGTTTTAAATTTTAAGTAAACTTAACCTTTTCAGATCAGAAGCTCAAAATATCAATAAATTTTTAGTCTTGAGAAATATTTATTGACCCCTCAAGAATTTTGAGAATTTTACCTTTGGTTTCCGCATATAATAAGCTATAAAAATAGCAATCAAAAGTGTCGGAATTGCAACTCCCAGAATAACCAAAAGTGCTACAACACCCTCCTTAATTATTGTTGGATCTATTAAAAATTTGGTTTTAAAATTCCCCATCAAAATTTCATGTAATTTATATAGATACTTTCGAGTTTAACAGTATAATTCCTTTGCGATTCACCCTCGCTATTTTTTGCAAAGCAAGTATAGTGACCTTCATGAGCTTCACTTAAATTTTGAAAATTCAAATAGGTCAAACTAAGGGTTGGCTGTCGGTCAAAGTTGATAGTATGTGAAATATTCTAAAAAAAAAAATGTCAAAAAAATCAAAATTTTGGATACATTTTGGATACCTTATGTTCAAATTGCCATCTCATTTCTGGCCTAGGGACTCCGTAAGATTGACCTGAATAATAATATTTCAAAAAATCTTTAAAAAATCGAAATTTTGAAAACTTACAAAGCATGTAGGGAGTTTTCTCATCTTTTGGGAAATTGAAATCCTTCGTATCATTTTCAAATATCGGTTTTGATTTTTCTATAAATAATACAATGATTTAAGGCTGTTTTAAATTAAAATTTTTAGAAAAATTATCAAACCTCGGACTACAATATCTAATGTGGCATTTTTCATTCTGTTTGAATTAAATGCAAAAGTTTTGCAAACAATTTTCGACATTTCCGTTGTCAATTCTAGTGAGAATTTTTTGCCAAAAATTCCTGGTTTTTCATAAACTTTTTCTGAAACTAAAAAAAACGATGTATAAGGGTTGAAAAATTCTAATGAATTGGAAGTGGTAATCGTTACATACTGTTGTAATTTGTAATTTTGTTGAAATTTTTATCAAAAATTTCAATTTCCAAAAATTTGCTGAAAACGTAGGTGACTGCGGAGCATTCAAATGTGAATGGATATTTTGAATAAAGATATAATAATTCGAAGAGTTCAGCTGTTCCATACCTCTCCAGTATTTTTAGATTTAGTAGGGAATTTGCTGGAATTACATTTTTGCCAAAATAATCGCTAAACTTGTCTAAAATAAAGTTTACTAAGTCCTTGATTTTTAACTTTTTTTAGATAATTTACATATTTTATTATCAAGTCCTGTAAAAAATTGAACCATAATAATATCGGCATTCATATTGCTAGGAACACATGCTAAAATCCCCGATGGAAAAATCGGCAGAGTTGAACAATCTTGAGCTTTTTGGCACTTTTCTTCTCCCATTATATCCTTTGGGCATTTTGAATCCTACAAAATACTTAAGTAATAATTTCAAATTTTGAAATTTTTTTAAATTACATTTTTTAAACAGTCAATTAGTAATCTTGATTTAATTGAACATTTTGCATGTAAAAATTTTATTGAATCAACTTTTCCGGAACATTTAACATTCCCCTTCTTATACTCGACCGGAAATGACAAAATGACCTCGGATTTTTGAACTAAAAAACAAAATTTCTGAAAATCTCAAAATTTTTGGTTATTTTTACAAACCTTTTATGGGTTTTTCGATAATAATGAAGTCATTTTGCCTATTAGAAATGCATTCAAATTTTTCAAAATCAGCATAGGTAGTTTCTTTTTTATAGGTATAAATTGTAAAGCCAATTCTTGGATCATATAAAATGTTATTCATGTCTGTGATTTCTTCACGATTTCTCTAAAAAAAATTCAAAAGGCTCATTTTCTGATCGTTTGTGATATTTTTATTATTAATTTTAATTACAGAATTCTTATAACCAAATAATCGAATATCCTTTTGATATCTAGGTTTTGAAATCCTACAAGGTAGAAGGAATTCATAGGCATTTTCAACAACAGATTGCAAAATTTCTCTTGAATTTACAAATATTTCCCTATTGGATTCTAAAAAAATTCAAATATAGTTATAAGGGTAGGCTTGGGATAGTTCATATAAGTTTTTGAAATTTGGACAGAGCTGTTTTCGGATGGACCAGTTATAATTTTCGCATAAAATTTTGAGATAACAGCGATATTCTCAGACAAATTTGAGTTAAATTAGCAGTTGATCAGGAAAAAATGTACCCAAATTTCAAAAAGTTTTCTGAACTATTACCCCTACTATAAAAGTGTATTTCATTTTAAGCATAAACTTACAAACCTTGAATATAAATATAAGTGGATATTTCCTTATGTAATTGCTGTTTAAAATCCTGCTGAAATGCAAATTTCCCAGTCGAATTTGATCGTAATGGAAATTCTAATGAGGAGTCAAAAATCCCCTTTTCCTTATCATAATTAGAGCTGAATTTGAATTCCGCTTGTGGCTGCTCAATTTACAGTAAATACATTTAAGCACTTCAAGTCAGTATGTACAATAAGTAATTTGTATATCATGTAGCATTCATAATCTTAATACAATACAATATACAGGGATGTTCATAGCTATATTGAGTTTTAAAATAAGTATAGTATGTATAGGTACTGGTAGATTTAGAGATAATTCGGAAGGTTCTTTGCGTATCTAATTAGATATAGAGATACAAAAATATGAATATGAATATGAAATATGAATATGAAAATATGGTATCGGAAGATCTTTGTTTTGTATGAGAGATACTTATAGACACTATAATAAACTCAAATTTTTTTTTATAAGATTAAAAACAGGATGTCTACAGAAAATGCTTCCAAAATACTTCTAGATGATCTAATAAGGGTAAAATGGTATAAATAACACTGTTTTATCTGAAAACATATATTTCTGTAGGTTCGTAGTTTACTTATGAACATCCCGGTATAGGACATAGGACTTGACTTACTTTATAACCAAGAAAATCGAAATCAATTGGACTTTTCGACCGGCACATAATTTTTCCTAAAATGATCCAAAGTTTATTAAAAGATTTTCTAATTTAAGAAAACTTAATCATCAGAAATCAAACTAAAAATATGAGTAATTAGAAATCCTATAATATAAAATACCTAGCTAATCAAATATTCTAGTAGTCCGAAGTACGAAGTATACTACCAATCTTTGGTAATTTAATTACTGATTGTATACCTTATCAGGATATTTCTGACTAAAAGATCTTTTAAATATTTACCTTTTAAATTGAAATCATTTGTCTTAATATCAATAACAATGTTATCTTGATCGAGTATCTCGGCTTTCAATCCATTCCAAATACCGAAACATTCAAATTGACACAATATTAGGTTATCATTTCTAAAAAAATACAATTAGTTTAAGATACCTACATTTACAAAAAATGTCTTTGTAATTTTATAAATGAAATTCTTACGAGCATAAATCCCATTCATTTAAGAGATTTCCATAAGTAAAAGAAAGATAACACAAAAACAAATTTAAATATAGTACTACAAAAGAGAATTTTGTCATTTTTTTTAAAAATAAAATTTGTACTTGAACTCAATTATATAAAAACTTAATTAAGAATGAGATAAGCTCATACATTACAAAAAATTACTTATAATTAGTACAATACTTATTAAGTACATTGTTAGTAAGCCGGTAAAAATAGTAAAAAAACTCAATTGAGTTTTCCTTGTTAGTAATGTAGTAAGTAAATTTTATTTACAAATCATCCGGAAACTAAGTACTTGGTAGGGTATTTATAAATTAATTAATACATAGTCTGTTGTATTTGTATAGTACCCTAACCCTACATATTATTACATAGTAGGTTTTAATTAAACAAATAAAATACGTATTTGAATTTTTGTATACATACGGGTAAAATGTAGTCAAATTATGTCATTGTCATTATCGTAAATGAGAATTAATTATAATTATAGTAGTAAATAGAAGTAATTCCCTGAACAATATGTACCCTATACCTAGCTATTTAATTTTAGTTAGATAAGTAATTTAAGTAACTACTGATACCAGTAGGTACCTTTACCTTATGTTATTTTATTAATAAAAGGCAGTCCAGGCCCAAGTTGTAATTATATTATAAATATAAACCTCATGTACAGATTTACCATAAAATGTCTTCTAAAATTTCCTCAAAAAAATTGTCTTCTACTGGTCATAATGGACCTTTTTAGTATGGTACAACAGCACTTGCCATTATTTTAGATAACTAAATCATTACCTAAATATGTGTATTTAAGGCTTAAGGACTATTTTTATTTTAAATTTTAGGATGATTTAATGCCCATTTTGGCCTTAAAATAATGTCTAGGTAAACTAGACACTTTTATTTTAATTTAATTGACTTATCCAAGTCAAAGATCAGTCAGTTTGAGAAAAATATCCTGATCTGATAATAAATTTAACTCGAAGGATTACTTTAGAACTAGAACCCTTTAAAAATATCAGAATTAGACTTTAAATTTAAATACTCATAATATGTAAATGTAGGTACAAACAAGAATTCCATAATAGATCATAAATATCTCATACCTGTAACATATACATGATTCTGATATATTTATAAAAGTATTTTGATGTCAATGCCAAAATAAAGGTTATTCAGAGCTGAATAAATAAAAAAAGATTTTCCTTATGGAATTTGGAAATTTTAGGAAATTTTGAGCTGGCTCGGGGTGATTTAAGATATTCTACACCAAGCCTAAAATTCTGATGGGAATTTTCAATAGGAGAAAATAGTATGAAGAGAAAAGAAAGGAAAACCTTTCTAAATTTTTTAACTTTTAACTTTGAAAATTGGACATTTTAATTGGACCATTTGGTCACCTGGACCAGTTGACCTGTGTCAAAATGGACAAGTTAAAGCACCTTGAGTATGTCAGCGGTATTGCCAATAGATTGGATTTGCAAATGAGGAACATTGATGGTAAGAAATTCATGATTTTATTTTACTTATTTTCTGCAGGCAGAAATTCTGCCTGCCTACAGTATAGTAGGCAGTAGGCAGCCTAGCCTACTGCCTAGATTTTGTTGATGATTTTTCAAAAATGTATCGATGATAATGTTAATTATTTGTACAATTGTTAAAAATCATGTTTTTTTTTAATTTATAGGTGAATTGTCTAACCTGAAAACCTGGATTAGAGAACAATATGGTATGGTTTTAATTGTATCTAATTGTAATGGAAATTTTTAATGGTTTTTTACTATTTTTACACATATAGTAATTAATGTATGCATTGTTTTTTGTAGATTTAACTTTGAATGAGAATGAAGAAATGAGAATTGATTCATATGGATCTATTATTGATGAGGATGGGTATGATTACATTTAGTTTATTTAGCTCTAAAAACTAGATTTTGGCAGAAATTCTAATTATGTACCTCTGTACCTTTACAAATACAAATTGAGAACAAAATCTCAATTTTCCAGAGCTGTGTAGTATTTTTAAATTTTTTTGATTATTTTGCTAATTGTATGCTTGTTTTTAGTGCTGATGGCTCAGAGTCTGGTTCTGGTAATGGATTTGTGGTGATTGAAAGTGAAGAAGAAGGTGAAGGTGGTGAGTTCCATGAAGATGATTATGAAAATGAAATGAGAATGGATGGTGGTGGAGCTGGACCTGGAAGTGGAGGTGGTGGGATTAACTTTGACCAAAAACCTGAAGAAATTATAGTTCAACCATCAACTTCAGCATTTTTATCTGCATTTAAATTTAGTACAACACCCGAGCCGACAAAACTAAATCAAATTCCAAGTATCATCCGTGGTGGTAATAAAAGAGCAAGAGCGGCAAAACATCAATTTTCGTCAACTAACCATCAAATGCAAATAATACCATTGCCAGCATTACCATCACCTGCAGGGTCAATATCTCAGAATAAATTATCAGCTATACCCATCCACATATCCAAGTCAAAGATCAGCCAGTTTGAGAAAAATATCCAACTCTTTACACAAAGTCAAAATATGAGAAAACAACAACTTCATTTTAAAGCTGATAATAAATTACTCGAAGGAACTGATTCAAGTTCCATCAAGACCAAATGTACCAACTTTAAGGATAATAAGCCTCATCCACAGCAGATCCCTTTCACCTGTAATGTCTGTTTGGACAAATTTACCGACTTTAATTTACTTCAGCAACATCGAGTCCAAATGCATAATTTGTCAACCATGAAAGTTAGATCGTCTATTAAAATAGAACCAGAAATAAAAATGGAGCCAGGGACAGATTTAGAATTTGAAGAACAACAACAAATAAACAACAGTATGGAAAATACCTCAATGCCTCAAATGGACACTTACTCGTATTACAAATGCAAATTTTGTGATAAGGTAAGGAAAATCATAAAATTAGCTTTTAGATCTCTTCATTTATTTTTATTTCAGCTTTGAAATACCATATTTCCCCCTCAATTCTACAAGTAAATGTTCTTACCTACTTATTAATTAAGAGCAAATTGACGGGGCTTTTCAGATTTCAGACCTGAATTAAATGAATTGAGAATCGAATCGTATTAGTTATTATGTACTTATCTTTAGTAAATTTAGATTTATATATATTTATATATTTTTTTTCAGGTATTTATTACAAAACACAAGCTAAACCTTCATAAGTATCGAGTTCATCGGGCTGAACTGGAAGTTGATCTCCCCTTCAAATGCTCTCACGATAATTGTGGACAAACTTTTAGTAAGTTGCAAAGTTCCTATAATATATACCTACCTAATTATTTTTGAAATTTAAACTTATTTAGTGATATTTTTCTATTTTAGTGAGTGAAACATCTCTGTAAGTACCATACTTAATTATTAGAAATTGTTCTCAAGTATAGGTATCTTATCAAAATTTCAAATAATTTTTAGGGAAAATCACAATGAAGTATCGCATAAAGGACTCGTATGTAAACATTGCCAAAGACCTTTCTTTAAACGAAGCTCGTAAGAACTTGATTTAATTAATCAATAATAATTTTCATTAATTCTTAAATACTAATTAATTTTCTTCTTTTTTCCTATGTCCCGTGCTACAAAGATTTTTTAATCATTTGGAAAGAGTACATTTGTGTTGTAAGTATATTCATTGAATTTGCTATACTTTGTAGTAATAGCTAATGCAATTAATTTGTTGTTTAACTAACTGAATTTTTTATTAACAAGGTGCAAGAGCAGGGTGCGAAAAAATGTTCAGCTCGAAGAATAGCCTACTCATCCATAAAAGGAAACATAATGCAAGAACGAATAAATTATTGCGGAATGTCAATATGATGGGGGATTAGAATATGAGATTTATTTCGGACGGACCAATAAATAATACATTAGGCTATATATAAGTAATCTCACTTAAAACAACACCTATAATTAATCAACGGATAAAAGTATCTTAAAATTAAAATGTAAGTTTCCCTTTTCCTATTGTTTTTGTTCTATAATTTTTTATTAGGTAATATTAGAATTAGGTATGTACTTTATTTTATAGTATTAGTAAATTAAGGGCACTAATGTTTTTACTGTTAAGGTTTGTGCTTTCTTTTTAGTAATTTAAGAGTATTTTAGTATTCAGAATATATTCAGAGTTCAGAATATTTTTACTGTTTGGCCTTTCGATTTTATTATTTGTAAATGTCGCAAAATATTTTTTATTATTTTTTTTATGGATATTATACAGAATTTTGCCTTGTTATTTTCATAAACTAAAACGATGGCTTTAATATTTTGTAAATAACAAAAAATAACTTTAATAATAGTATATCTAATGTTAAGTAATTTTTATAATTAAGTATTTAATCATCATTATATAACCTAGATTATTTTTTGAATTAATACCTAGTGCCTACTATAGCTATGTAAGTAATTGGACAGTAAAATTAATGAATGTCGGAATCAATACTTTTTTAGTTAGTTTTTTTACACCATAAATAGTATAAAAAATGTAATTTATAAAATATTATTTTACCTAAATATTTATCAAAGTCAAAGGACTAAGGACAAAATGAAGTGATGTGCTGACATTACCTAATCTATTTAATCTATTGTAAATCCCATGTATTAATTTGTATAATTCAAAAAAAAATAGTTAATAATAATGAAATGACTAATTATATTACTAGTACTACAGATAGTATTACTAGGTACCCTACCCTACTTACTATTATTAAATCATCTAATTTGTACTTTGCATAGAATAAATATATGTCGAGATTTATATTTATCCTTCAGTTCAGTTAGGTGTATTTACTACATGTTTAGGTTTTTAATCAAATTAGTGAAATAGTTAAATATAGTAAGTTAATATATAAGTATTGGTAAGTAATAGAAATACACATTATTAAATTATCATAGCTTAGTTTTCCTAAACATATGGATAGTCTTATAGGATAGGCCACTTTTTTTAGGATTTATACACACTTTACATGGTTATTATTAATTTAATAAGGACTACTTAATATTTTAAAGTTGAATTTTTTAAAAATTTAAATCTTGTCGTTTCCTCATTTTCTTTCGCCACAAACGCCACAAAAATCCCTAAAAGTGTAATTAACAAATGTACAATGTGAACATGTCCATTTATCAAAACGATCAATAGTAGGAGGAGACTCCAATTGTCGATTTTCTTCGTTATTGGATAATTTAGTTTGTTTCTCAGGTATACGATGAATAGGTTCAGGAAATCGGAGAGATTTTGTATCTTTGTTGTTGAGATAAGATAATGGAACTCGCTCAATTTCAGCTTCAAAACCTGAAAAAATATCAAGATAATGGTTCTTTAAAGCAAAATACGAGTATTAGGTTATTTCATTTTTTGTAATTATAATTCTTCAAGTAATTAAACTGACTGAATTCGAAATAAAATAATTTTAAACGAATAAACAATTAAGGATCATGCTAACCTGGAACTTTACTTCTAGAGATTATAGAGTTGTAATAAAAATAATCAAGATTTTGATCTGCTTCATCTGCTGAATTAGTTTCCATTGCCATTGATTTTGACCCATCACATTTACTTTGACTTTGAATTGTAGTATCTTTTTTATCACAAGTTGTTGAGGTACAAGCATTGACTAATTGTCGACGTTGACTATTTCTTAAGAAAGGCTCATTAACTTTAGAATTATATTCAACGGCTTCAGAATATATTCTTTCAGCATCCATTTCAATTTCAACAGTTGATTTGGTTCCTGCTTTTGGAACTGACCATAATTTATTTTCCATATCACCAATACCAAATGAGAGTCTATGGGCTGATGTAGGAGTATTTGTGGTTAAACGACGGGCTATATCTTCTGCCGAGACTTGAGTCTTGACAAGAGCTGGTGGTGGAAGTGGTGGGTATTCACTTTGGTAGTTTTTGTTTTCGTTGCATGAAAAGGCACTATAGTTATCACCGTTATTAGCTGTGCAGTTTTGGCTTTCATTTTGAGTATTATTAATTTTAAAGTGAGGTTTATTATCGGGTCGAGGTCGAGTATCATTTTGAGTATCAATTGGTGTTGACTGATTTTTTGAATTTGAATTAATTTGATCTAAAATAATTTTGGCAATAGTATAGACATCACCAGTGTAATGCTGACGATAGAGAAACACATTATCTATACTTGGGAAAGTATAAGGCAATTCGTTACGTAATACTTCAAAAATATTGCCTATTATCTAAAAAGAACAAAAAACAAACATTTACATATTAGTATTAGGCAGAATCAGAATGAGATTAAATTAAATCATAAATCTAGGTATAGCAATAGCCATAAATAAAAACCAGTCACTTACAATACATTCTAGACTACACACCAAAAGGTCACGAGAAATTCTCTTAAGTTTTTCAAACTCAGCAGACGTTGTAAGAGTTGGTTTAAATTTAAAATCAGTCTCCGATATTTGTTCATACCCCATTAATTCTAATATTGCTTGAGCATTGACCAGATAACCTGAAATCTTATGGACGTAAAATCCAGAACAGAGCTATAAAAAACCAAAAAAATGGTTTGGCATGATATATGTACATAATTATAAAAACCTATGTATATTAATATAATAACTTACCTTAACGATTTTATACTCTTCTCTCCACGGTTCTTCAATTAAATTTTGAGCATATTTTGACAAATGTTCAAAGGCAGCACCAGCTTCAAAAGGCTTAAAGTCCGATCCATATTTGCTAACACTTTGCTCTAAAACCTTAGATATTGATGGGAATTTGAACTTGTCAGCATGTCTGATCAAACTGAGGTATTGTATAATGTAATCTACAATACAAATAAACAAAAAAAAAGGAATTATTCAATATCATACAGATTATAATCAGGGATCTCATTTAATTCAGCCCTCAACAACGAAAATATGTGCTCAAAATAGCGTACCTAGAACCTACATATACTTATATAAATCATAAGACCAAATTCTGGATCTTCAGAGCTGAAATAACTGAATGTAATGTACCTTTCAAGAGCTGAAGTGCCTCAAGTTTTTTCTTATCGTCATAACCAGACTTCAGATATTCCTCTTGCTGACCATCAATTTTAGCTTCCAAATCTTCAATTTCAGTCATTTTTGACCAGGTTTCATTAACTACATACTATTATGGACATGGTTTTCGATTGACCTTTAATAAGCTATGCTATTAAAAAGTTTAAAAAAAAAATATTTAAAAAAACTATCAAAAAACTTGAAAAATTAAAGAGCATTTAATTCATAATAATATTTATTATTATGAATTAAATGCTCTTTTCACTTTTCAATTCAATTCAAGTGGCCTTTTCTTGACCACTTGTACTGGTACTGGTACTTGACACTTACCTTACGATTATGATTCACTAATTGTACAAAGCAAGCTCAATTTGTCCTTTAGCCTTTATTTATTATTAGTCCACTTTTAATTATAGTTAAGATTAGTTACTAGAATTTACGATTTTACGATTTTAAATTAGATTTTTGTTATGTTATTTTAGATATAATTTAGATTAGATTTAGGTAGAGTAGAGTAGATTAGAGAATTTTTTGTAGATTATATTTGAAAGGTCTGAGATTTATATAGCAAGCATGTACCTAATGTAAAGTACCAGTTTGATTTTAGAAGGGTTACTTGAGATCAAAATAATCCAGCTGGCTGAGAGAAACCAGATTTTGACATCAATTAGATTAGATTAGGCATTTAGCATTTATTGTAAATTTCATAATATTATGTAGATAGCATGAAATAGGTGTTTTTAATTGGTTTTCCAGACTTGAAATTGCATAATTACCTACATAGCTTAAGCTAGTTTTTGGGAAATTCTAATTTAAGATTTGAGTTTGAGATTGAGATTTCAGGTATTATATTATGGGTCGGATCCTGTATGATACAGGCTGTATCTGTATCTGAACTGATACGAGTAGATATTGGACTAGAATCTTGAATTAGAACCCTGAATCTTCAGGTTATAATTAATGGGCTTTTATAATTAATGGGCTTAAGGTTCAACATGATAAAGGCCTGAAAGCCGAATATTATATACCTACCTACTTTGAAAATGATAGGTACTGCACTGCTGATATAAATTATAACTTACAATTTACTATTCCGATATTCCTAATTCCTACATAGGTATAGGTAATTTTATCTGATTCTTAAATCTTTAATAATGATGCTAGTTTCATAATCAAATCGTAGTAAAACAATCAAATTAAATATGATGGTCAGTTTTTAAATGTTTTAAGTTTTTAATTGAGGTAAAAAATTCAATTAACAGAGTAAAATACTACTAAAAAATTGCCACTAAACTCTACAATAAAACATACTACATTTACATTTTATAATTATAAGGTCGAATTTTAACAATACATAGAATATAGTTCAAATTAAAAACACAATTTGCATGTAAGATGTCAAAAATTTTTGGCATTTATATATTTTTACTGAAAATTAGGCAAAATAAAATATTTTGATTGTTCTTTCAATAATATAATTTAGGTTAGATGAGTTTACAAAAATCAAGTTGTCATCAAAGTGTCCAAATTGTCACCATTTATAACAAAAAAATTATTTGGCAATTATAAAATTATAGCCTATTAATGAATGGGGAAGCGGATATGCAATTAAAATTTAATTGAATGGGTAAAAATCTATAAATATAAGTTGAATCAATTCAATTTCAATGATTTAAAAATTCTAAAATTATTGAAAATGGGAGCCGAGCAAAGCCAGCTTTATGACAGGTAAAATTATATAAGTAATTTATTATTCAACTACTGCACTGCGTATGATAGTGGGATTCTTATCTCAATTTTCAATTTGAAATCCTAGTTTTCGTACATTAGAGAATCTAGGATTTCAAAATTTTTTAGATAGAAATATCATTATAAAGTTTATTTAAAATTTTGTCGCTAAAACTTATGTTTGGAACTTTTGGAAGACTTAAAATTCATTTTTTTGAATAATTAATCGAAAGCATAACTTCTCTATCAAGATACTCATTTTGAGTTTTGAGTCGAACTTCATTTAAAGCTATTTATCTTATAGAATAATCAATATTTTGGGTACCTACTTTATAAAAAAGATGTTATAGAGAGGTTAATCCTAAAAACGTGAGTTTAAAAGATTCTTTAAAAAGATCAACAGGTTTCATTTTCAAATTTAGGTAGATACCTACTCGTATATCAGTATTATACTTGTATTATAATGACTTTTTATGGGTATCTTGTATCTTGTACCATAAATTACGAGTACTTTATGTCGATATACTTTGAAATAAAACCTTATAGAGAAGTCTCATTGCATAATAGAATTTAGAATCCGAGTTTTTTTGCTTAAAAAAACTGAAAAAAGTGCATAAAAACTTGTCTACATGGTAGTCGAAAGATCTAAATTTTAATAATTCATAAAACAATACTCAAGGCCAAGGCAAACAACTATTTATTAATCTTTCTGTCTACCTATCTATAAATATTTTGATATTTTTGTATCATAAACTCAATCAACTCTTAACTAATTACAAATTTTCAATAATTAAAAATGTCTAGTGCAAATCTTTCTGGATCTGGACTATTGCAAAAGAATCAAATCAAGTTTAAAATCAATGGCCAAGAACACATTGGTAATCCTTTTTATATGGCAATTAAATATAATGGATATAATGAATTTACCTATATTTAATTGGCAGTTGAGACGGAAAATAGCATTAAATTTACACCGGATACAGTACTAGTCGATTACATAAGAGATGAAGCTGGTAAAATCAAAAATTTAGAAAAATTTAGAAGATTTTGAAAATAATTTGATTCTATGAAATATGTAGGACTTACTGGATGCAAGTATATGTGTAGGGAAGGGGGTAATTTTAGAAAAATCTTATCAAAAACCACATCTTTAATGATAAAAATTTTTTAAAATTTTGAAATTTTTCAGGCTGTGGTGCTTGTATAGTTACAGGTATGTATTATATGTATACAGTACATCAATATTTTCGAATTTGCAAAATTTGCAATTTGAAATAACTTGCCATTAGTACTATTTTACTTTATTGCCAATTTACACTACTACGAGTAGATATTTAGAGAATTTTATAGAAAATTAATTTACAGGATAATAATTAGGCCTATTCTGCTATCAAATTCTAGAAATTTTTAAAAAAATTTGAAATTTTTGTGAGATTTATACGTGTAGTAATGGAATTGAGAAAAGTATTTGGATTTTTTTTGATTTTTAGTAAAATCTTATGATCCTACTACAAAACAAGACCTAATCCGGGGTGTTAATGCAGTAAGTCTTGAATCTTAAAAATTTTATAAAAATTCTTAAAAATTTTGTAAATTTTGCAAATTTTCAAGTGTCTAGCACCGCTTTTCGGCTGTGATGGTTGGGATATCACTACAGTAGAATTTCTTGGGAATAAAGCAACAGGTTACCATCAAATCCAGCAAAGAATCGTCAACTTTTCTGGGACACAATGCAAGTTCAAATCTTGATGCTAATTTACGTAATATATTGAAGCTTAATAATTTTTGGTCATTTTGATTAGGCGGATTTTGTACACCTGGCATGGTCATGAATATGTACAGGTATGTCTATTATAATCTGCTAATATTTGAGCAATTTATAAAATTATGAATTTTCTTGCAAGTTTAATGGAATCGAAAAAGAATTTGAAAGCGTCGGATATTGAGGATAATTTCGATGGAAATATCTGCCGTTGTACAGGATACAGACCTATTTTGGACGCTTTTAAATCAATGGCTGTTGATGCTGATGAGAATTTGAAGAGGAAATGTGCTCGATATGAAGATATGGTAATTTTTACAAAAATTAAAAAAAAATTAAATATCCTTTGAAACACTTAAAAAATTGATCTTTTGGAATTTTACGAATTTTAGAACCCTTCATGTAAAGGGTGTCCTTGTGCTGACAAGAGGAAAGATTCTGAAATAGAAGTAGGGGTTGATATGGTCCATATAGAGCAAGATATAGAGGATGCAATTGGCCAAGAGGATCTAATGTGTGATAGTGAGAATCCAAAATCCTCCAAAATTCATTTACATTCGGCAGGAGCAGAGTGGGTGAAGGCGAATACACTTGCTAATGTTTTTGAAGCACTCAATGCTTTTTCGAAGGCACAATTGAAGCCGAGGATTGTGGCTGGAAATACTAGTCGAGGTTTGAAACAATTTATTTCCAAAAAAATTATTTGAAAAATCTTATGATTGTGATGTGATATTTAAGTTTGATGTCTAAAAGGATATTTAAATATATTTAAGGTGTCTACAAGCAGGATGGACCATGGTCAGGTTTCATCGATGTCAAAAGTGTTCCGATTCTAAGCCGTATTGCAATCGATGGAGCTACTGGAATTACGCTAGGTATAGGTCACAAAATCCTCAATATTTTACAAAATTTTATTTAAATTTTGATTTTAGGCTCAGCCGTGACCCTAGCAAGGGCAATTGAATTTCTCCAAAGAAATTCTAAACGTGAGGGAATGGCTTTTTTCGCAAGTCAAATGGCTAAACACATTGGCAGAGTCGCAAATGCTCCAGTTCGAAATGTATTTTTTCAAAAATTTTCAAAATTTCTAAAAAAAACTGGAATTATTTATATAGGCAGCCACACTTGGTGGTAATCTTATGGTCAAACACGCACATCGGGATTTCCCATCGGATATTTTCCTACTTTTTGAGACACTTGGTGCAAAAATGGTGATTGGTAAGAATATATATTAAATCATGGATATATATATCATACCATGATTTACAATTTCAAAAATTCATTTTTCTTAAATAAAAATTTAAAGCAACTGGTCCAAATCAATTCAAAACACATACTTTGGTCGAATTTCTTGAAATGTCGATGGATGGTAAAGTCATAATTTCACTTCAAATACCTGCCTTCAAGGGTCCTTCACATTTCAGAAGTTTTAAGGTAGATACTCGTACTTAAAATACTAAAATATGCATTTTTCTATCAAAACTGACGATGAAATTTACAGATTTCTCGGAGATATCAAAATGCCCATGCATATGTAAATGGTGGATTTATGCTGAAAGTTGATCCGAAGAATAATTTTGCAGTTATGGGGAGACCAAGCATTGTTTTTGGAGGAATCAACCCCTCATTTGTAAGTACTACCTACAGTAGATAGTCTGTACTTTTATACTACTATGTATTTAAGTATCTACTCTATATAGTTAGTTTCTAATATTGTAAATTGATGTAAATTTAGGTACATGCCTCAAAAACTGAAGAATTTTTGACTGAAAAATCTCTGGAAAGTAAAACTCTACAAGGTGCTCTTGAAATTCTCGAAAAAGAACTTCAGCCAGATCATAACCTGCCTGATGCTGAACCTGAATATCGCAAAGGACTTGCCATGTCGCTTTTTTATAAGGTTACCTAACCTATCGAGTTAGAGATTTTATACAGAATTTTTTTGCAATTTTTTAGGTTATACTGGGTATTATGCAAAACAAAGTTGATGATCGATTGAAATCAGGTTTGACCAAAAATTATTTTTAGAAAATTATAAATATTTTCGATAATTAAGGTGCTGGAGAAATTGAAAGGAGATTGATAACTGGAAAACATAGCTACGATAACTATAAGGAAGAATGGCCTTTGTATCAACCTATGACAAAAATTGAGGGCCCTTTTCAAGCTTCAGGTCCATACAAATTCCTAATATGAAAGTCAAATACATAATTTTTTTTACAGGTGAAGCACAATATACAAACGATGTGGGTCATTTCCCAAGAGAGCTTCAAGGGGCTATTGTTCACAGCGAACGTATGCGTATATTTAAAAAAAAATATTTATAAATTATAATTCTGATTTATCTCTAGTCGCAAACGCTTCAATCAAATCAATCGACGCTTCGAAAGCTCTCGTAAGAATCGTTCAAAAATTTATTTAGTTAGAAAAATTAGCATTTGAAATAAAATCTGGATTATTTTAAGGCCATGCCTGGTGTTGTAAGCTTCATTTCAGCTAAAGATATTCCAGGTGACAATAACTACATGGTGAAAGCATTTTTGCCAGCTGAACGTGAAGAAATTTTTGCTTCAAAAAAAGTTCAATATGGAGGTAAATAAAATATACCTATTTCGGAATTTTTGCAAAATTTCAGAATTTTTTGAAATTCGGACGCACTATTTCAAATGATCCAGTAGTTATTTTGAAAATATGAGAACCTCTCAGGTTTCTTTAGTCTATATATACCTAGATCTAAATTTTTTAGACCAAAATAACAACTGGTTAAACAGAGTGTCGAAATTTCAAGACTATGATAGGCATTTCAGAACTTTTACTAATCTAGCAAGACTCGAATGATGCGAGTATTATATTTTGGAATTTTTTTTTCTTAGGCCAAGCAATTGGCATGATTTTAGCTGAGACGAGAGAAATTGCTTATAAAGCTGTCAATTTGGTTCAAGTAACTTATGAAGGTAATCAAAAATAATCTCAAATTCTGTGTTTTTCTTTTCAATTTTTATTATTTTAGACATACAAAAACCTATTTTGAACCTGGAAGATGCCCTCAAAAAAGCTGAGGCTGAAGGGAAATCTTCAGATAAATTGATCTACAAGTCAGAAAAAACTGAGAATTTGCTCAAAGTAACACAGTCGAAGCATAATCTCAAGGGACAGTTTCAAATAGGAGGTAATAATGGATATCCTAAATCTGCATAAAATTTTGAAATTTCTCAAATTCTCTATTTGTTTGCATTTAGGTCAATATCATTTCCAAATGGAAGTATGAGCAGAAAATTTTTGACAATATAAATTTTTTATAATTTTCTGTTTTTTATTTCAAAAGACCCAGATAGCAATTTGTGTTCCTAGAGAAGGGTATTTAATATTAGGTACCTACTTTTATGTTGTAGTCAAATTTTGAAATTTTTAGAGGAATTGAATGCTTTTCTTCAACTCAATGGGTCGATCAAATTCAGGCAACAATTGCTGCTGTACTAAAAATTCCAAACAATCAGTAATTTTTTAATTAAAAATTTGCAATATATGGACTCTAATGCAGATACCTAATAGATAATTGAATTTTAGAGTTTATGTGCAAGTTAAAAGGGTTGGCGGGGCCTTTGGCTCCAAAATTACAAAAGCTGCTTATACTGCAGGTAAAATTCTGCAAACTTTTCGCAAAAATTTTTCTAAATTTTTCAAAATTTACATTTTTTAAACAATTAGGAGCTTGCGCCATTGGAGCCTGGGTCACTCAAGTAAGACAAATCAGTCCAAAGTATTGAAAAAATTCATAAATTATAAATTTTAGCGACCTGTAAGATTATCTCTGGCAATGGAGTCAAATATGGAAATGATTGGCGGTCGACTTCCATATCTTATCAAAGTAAAAAATATAGCAAAATATTTTGCAAAATTTTAAGGCTATTTTTTATAGTATGAGGTCGGATTTGATGATTCTGGAAAAATTGAAAGTCTGAAAAGTGATCTTTTCTGCGATACAGGTTATAAAACTTAATTAAAACTTAATTATTTCGTTTGATTTGACAAACCAGAACCAGACCCCAGAACCACGGTTTTTGTCCATTTTTACGGTTATCTGAAAGCAGTTACAAAACCAATCTATTTCGTACAAATTTTGGCTAAAAACTAAAAACCGTGGGATTCTTGGAACTCCTTGAAAGAGACAATAATTAAATTTCGGTTTTTGAAAAATCCAGGATTTTCTCCGAATGAGCCGACATCCTTCCTAGCTTTATTAACAATGCAATCATGTTACGCAAGTAACGGTTGGACAATAAATGCTGGAGCGTAAGTTATTTGAAATTTTTACAATTTTTTATAAAACTTTTAAATAAAATTTTTTATAAAAAATATTTTTGTCCAGTGCCACAACAAATACACCATCAAATACATACTGCAGATCTCCAGGTTTTGTCCAGGGCACCTCTACAATGGAGTATATTCTTGAGCATATATCTGACTATCTGAAAAAAGATCCTGTTGATATAAGAGTTACAAATTTGATCAAAGAAGGCGATGCGATTTTTGGTGTTGATGGGGCGAAATTCGAGGGCGAAAATAAAATTCCAATGATGCTTCAAGAAATTAAAGAATCTGGTGAATATGAAGAGAGGAAAAGATTTGTTGAGAATTTCAACAGAAATAATCGATGGAAAAAGAGAGGCATTTCACTATTGCCGTAATTTAATTCATTTTTAGATTAGTATTTTGCATATTTACATAATGATATTTTGACATGGATTTGTAGGATGAGATGGCCAGTTCATTATTTCGTCCAAGGATTTTCATGCTTTATTGCTGTCCACCATGTGGACGGAACGGTGTCCATTTCTCATGGAGGGATTGAATCTGGTCAAGGAATGAACACAAAGGTAGAACTTACTTACCTAAAAGTTAAAATTTCAAACTCTCTCAGGCTATAAAAATGATTTCATAAACTATTTTAATTTCTCAAGATTGGCCAAGTAGTAGCCCATGAGCTTAAAATCCCCTTTGAGAAAATAAAATTCAGGCCAACTGATAATTTCGTGACATGTAACAGTTTCCTTACTGGAGGAAGTACTACTTCTGAGGTAATTATTTCAAAAAACTTTCTTAAGATTTTACTAAAAAAATTTATTTTACAGAATGTCGCATTTGCTGCAGTCCAAGCTTGCAATACACTTCTAGAAAGACTCAAACCCATAAGGGCTAAAATGGAGAACCCAACTTGGGAAGCTCTAATTGCTGAAGCACATGCCAATTTTGTCGAATTGAATGTCACTGGAACGTAATTAAAAATCATTTATCCAGTTAAAGTATTAAAATTTGGTGTTTTTATTTAAAGTGTAAGCCATAAGGATGCTTTGAAGGGCTATGATGTCTGGGTTGTTGGTAAAATAAAATATCAATTTTTTGAGTTTATTAAATTTTGAAAGTTTTGGATTTTAGATATGACCGAAGTTGAAGTGGATATTCTTACTGGAGAATACAAGGTACATATGTTTTTTGCAATTCAAGTCTAAAAAACTTGATTTTGCATACCCATTTTTACAACTAACTACATTTATAATTGTGTTCAAAGTCGTTTTTCAGAACAGAATTAAGATTATTTTTTGAGATTTTCTTTGGTTTTTTAGATAGTTCGGTGTGACATCATCGAAGATACTGGAAAAAGTCTTAGCCCTGAAGTTGACATAGGTCAAATTGAAGGAGCAATCGTGATGGTATATCTTAATATCTTATCTTTAATGCTTGAGAGAAAATAGTTAAAATTCTTTATTTATGAACATTTAAGGGACATGGCTTGTGGACTTCAGAAAAACATGTTCATAACCCAACAACTGGTCGATTGTTGACAAATCGAACTTGGGTAATAATAATAGCACTTTATTTAAAAGTTTTAATTAATTAATTCATTCATTTTTTTATTCATTTTTTATAATTTATAGGATTATAAACCTCCTTTACCCAGAGACATCCCAGAAGATTTCCGGGTTCAACTTTTGAAAAATTCGTCAAACTCTAATGGAGTTTTGAGCTCGAAAGGTTTTAGAAAAAAAATTGGGCAAAATCAGTACTTAATTTTAAAATCCGTTAATTTTATAAATTTTAGCAACTGCTGAACCGCCATTGTGCATCACAATTGCAGTTTTATTCGCAATTAAACAGGCTATCGATTCGGCCAGAGCTGACGCTGGTTCTAAGGAACCTTATCAGATTGGTAAAACCATTAATAATTTTTAAAAACTATATGCTAAAGAAATTTTTTAAAATTTGAATCTTAGATGCACCTATAACACCAGAAGATATATTTCGGTATTCTTTGACTGGGAAATCCCAACTAACTCTCTGATCAAGCAATTTCCAGGCAATTTAAAAATTCATGATTGAATTTATCGTTTTTAGAATTTAGAGTAGTCGAGAAATATGACTAATATTATGTTCTCTACCTATGTATAAGTATAAGTTGGTTGGCAATTGATAAGATTTTAAGTTAAAATATTCTTTAAGTATATAGTGATAGTATCGGTTAGTAAAAATTGGTGTTGGGACAATATATTAAATATTAGGTACCCTATGTTTAACAATAAAATAGTTTAAAGTTTGGGCAATAAATTGTAATTAAAAATTGATATGAAATCTTATCTGTATTATTTGAAACAAAAACAAAAGATATTAGATTTATATACATTTTCTGATTTAATCATAAAGACATAAATATACTACATTTTAAAGAGTAAAAAAGTAAAAAATGATCTTTTTTGGATAATCTGGTTGGTATACAAATAACATTTTTTATATTAAAATTGTGTTATTATTAGTACAACAGTAATGATAAAACTCTTATATAGATACGAGTATAAAGTAATAAAGTTAAGTAAGTCAAATTTATACCCTACAACCAGGTGAACTGAGCTTATGTCTTGAAAGATATCTTAAAAGTTTAAAGGACTTGTTGCAGGCAGTACAATTAAAACTTTTCAAATCTGAATGAGTAGCTTCATGATTTAACATTAGTTGCTTTATATGAAAGCCACGCGAACAAATGCTACAACTAAAAGGTTTTTCGCCTGTATGTGTTCTCATATGCACTTTTAAATTGAAAGAAGGAAAAACTTTTTGACATACTTCACAAGTAACCTTTTTAACTTTTTTAGAATCATGTTTACCAATATGAGCATTGAGTCGGCCTTCATCAAAAAATCTCTTGCTACATTTGGGATTGGGACAAGGAAATTTTAACTCGTCTATAGACTTGTGATGATCTTTCATGTGATTCTGCAGAATATACAATCCGCTAAACGATTTGAAACAAAACTTGCATTTAAATGCTTCTAAATGGACAGCTGAAATATGAATTTGAAGTCTGCTTCGAATTGTAAACGCCTTAGAACATTCAGTACATTTGAATGGTTTCGGTAGCTTCTCGGCATTTTTACCTTCCTCTTTCCTCTTATGACCTTGTAAATGCTTTCGTAAGGCAGATTTGTTAAAGATTGGCTTGACACAAATATGACAATTATATTTCCATTGCCCAATCCCATGTACACAAGCCATGTGAGGTTGTAAAAATGCTTTTCTCGTTAGCCCTGCTCCACAAATATCACAGTAAATTTGGTATTTCGAATTTTCTGGACGTACATCTTTATGATTTTGATCGTTTTCAATGACAAATAACTTTTTATGCTCTAACTTATGAGTCCAAAGTGTATTTTCATCTGGAAATTCTTCATTACAGATGGTACAGCTGAAACTGATTTTTGATTTTTCATGAGATTGCAAATGTTGAATCAAATTCCCTATAAAATACGAGTATATACTGTAATATATTATTTAGTTCAGGTCTGAAAAATCAGCTATTAATAGCCTTTGATTTACAAACAATTAGAATCAGGATTTAAATTAGGTAACGGTAGTTTGGTTACTTACCATTAGAACTGAATTAGATTATTGTAAGCTTTAATTACCTTTATTTACAAATCCCTTTGGGCAATAGCTGCAAAAAAATTGAAAATCTTTCTCATGGATCTGCATTATATGATATTTTAAACTCGTAGCTGACTTCAAAATTTTTCCTTTAAAAAGTAAATATATTTTAAATCAATATGTAATAATAAGATTTATATTTACTTACCACATTGATGGCAACAAAATATCTCTGATGAGTCTGCAGATGAAGGTTTAGTTGAATGCTGTAATTCGACATGTTTTTGCAATGTGTAATCCGTATAAAATGTCCTTATGCATTGGGAACACTTGAAATTTCTTCCTTGAATTCCAAGACCGTCAGGTAGAATCTTTCTCCAATTAATTTTATGTACTGTTCGAAGATGTAACCGAAGACAATATCTATTTTTTGACACTTTATAACATTTTGGACATTTCAACTGGGCTTTATCATCAATATGTGTCATTGAAATATGGCCGGACAAATACTACAAATGAATTTAAATTGGAATAAAATTCGATTACATATAATAAGAGTGCCTTAAAATTAGAGATTCAGAGAGCGACCTACTTAAAATTCTTCTTAATGTTATGTCTTACCTTGGCAGTTAAGTAAGTCCGGTTGCAATTTTCGAAAGTGCACTTAAATCGTTCTGGTGGTAGTTCTTTAATTTTAGCTGACTGCTCTCCTTCACTGTTTTTATTTGAATGACTTTTAATATGTCGATCGAGATATTGTCTTCCTGTGAATTGTTTACCTACAATAATATCAATAAAATCATTTATATATATATAGGTAAATGGGAAAATATTAACAAGTTTTAAATTAAAAAAGAATATCTGTAGTTTATCAAGGCTTATTTTTTACTACTATTATAAACTTACCACATTCCTGGCAATCCACCAAAGAGGTAGGAGTTGGATCTGGAGCAGGATTTGAATGACTTTTAATATGTCTTTTAAAGTACTTTCTATCCTTGAAATTTTTACCTGAAAACAATAATAGCATTTCAAAAATATAAAGGCAGAATAGAAAATCCTCAAAATTTTAACATCTAAAAACTTATTCAAACATCAAAAATATTTGAGTTATATATTCTTACCACATTCTTTGCATTCCATAAAAGTTGGTTGTTGTAAATTAGGCTTTTTCTTTTTGTTGTGCAATAAAGGATTTGAATGACTTTTAACATGTTTTTTAAAGTACTTTCTATCCTTGAAATTTTTACCTGAATAAAAATAATCAAAAATATAAAGGGAGCATATGATCCACAAAATTTTAACATCTAAAAATTCATTCAAACATGTTACCTATTTGTTAAAGCTAAGTAAAAACTATTTCAAAAAATCTTTATATTCCTTACCACATTCTTTGCATTCATTCCAAGTTACATTTGGTTGTTGTTGTAGATTAGGCTTTTTCTTTTTGTTGTGCAATAAACCATGATTTTTAGGTCTAAATTTTCTGTATAAAGTTGAAGAAAGTCGTTCGATCATCAAAACTGGTATTTTAAGTTGAAATTTCTTTTGAAGATCTATAACACAAAACAAACAAATAAAATTAGATTCGACAAGATGCCAATATAATTTTGTAAATTTATATTAGAATAGTATTAAGTAGGTAATTTATTAAATTAATAATGTAAATGTACCTGGATTAATATAAGAATTAGTTTGTTTGGGACTTGAACTATCATCTTGTTCATTTTCAAAGAAATTGTCCGCATCACCATCTTCGACAGCATTCCAATCAGGATCACCAGCAGGATCATCAAGAAACTCATCAAGTACTTGATTCAAGACTTGATCATTTTCTACCTTTATATTTATAGCTATCGGGTTTACAAATGGTGAAATTCCTACAAGTTTATAAATCATTTAATTAGTACCCTATAAAAGCATAATAATACAGAATAAAAGGGCAATTGAGGCAAACATTGGGTTTTTCAAAGCTGAATAATTACTTACTTTTAATGATTTCATTTCTTGCACAATCAGCTGAATTTTGATCCAAACTAAAATCTCCAGCAGCAGCATTTTTGATGACAATTTGATCCAATTGTAATTTCGCCTCATCCAATTCCTCCAAAAGTGTATGGATTTTGAGAATTTGACTGGAACAATTTGGACAACATGACAAAGACCTCAAAGACTGGAAATC
>JAQIXA010001195.1:0-27532 GCA_034699045.1 Nanhermannia cf. coronata Gr-Ori-00579 | reverse complement strand
TCTTATTTCACAACCTTCCACCTATTCTATTAGGGATTAAGATCACTCAACCATATCACCACTAATCTCATCTTATAATACTTATTCTAATACTTGTAATGTAAAAAATTCATTTCTTAATACAAAAGTACATTAGATGTACCATCAACTTTTTTCCAATTCTGCTCAAATATTCATCAAATGAATTCTTCACAGTTGTCTCAAATCTCAAATCTCATATTTTTTATGATCTGAAACCTACAAAGTTCTACAGGTAATAGCAAGCTACATATTACAATTTATTGATAGAATTTACCAAGAATTTGATTTGTTTTTAAGAATTTTAAATTTTGAAAAAGTTACTTTATCTTTATCTTATTAATGCCGTTTTAAAGATCAATCTTGAATTTTAGAAAAAAAATTAAACTCATATATATTTGGAATTACAATTGCTTAGTCTATCATACTGAATACTACATACTTGGAAGTTTACACAGTTTGCCACAATATTGCAAAATTTGAAATTCAAAATTTGAAATTTGAAATTTTGAAAACTGCATAACTTTTCTCTAATTTGATGTGTTATCTATGCTTTGAATTTTTTACAATTTTCGAATTGGGCGAGCTAAAATATATAGGTACTAGTACCTAGCATTATTATAAGGTATTTATGCATGACTAGGGATTTTGAAGTAAAATATGCCTAGATATATGAAATTCTGAACTGAAGATTAGAAAAATGGCTGAAAGGGTAAGAGACAGATTTCAAGATAGTATTTTTGATATTATGCAAAATACATACTAGTACTACAAGTACGATAGGTTCTTCTTGGGTGTAACTCAAATCTGGCGAATGGGTGAAGAATTTAAATATTTCGTGACTATACAATAGTACCACTAGTACTATGCAGTACTGTTTGCATGCGCGATTTGCATATGATTTTTTTTATTCAAAAGTTTTGAAGATTCATTCTCTGTGGTTCTGAGGGAGGGGCTGAAGGAAAATTGTGAAATATTCCTCTGATCCGCCTATGCATATCAAATAGTCACAAAAATTCTCTACACAATATTGCATAAAGAATACTACTGACTACTGATAATAGTACCTTACATAACGAGATTTTTTGGAATTCGAAATTCGAAGGAGTATGCTTGAACACCGATTGAACATTATAGAAAAAAAAAGTCTATGCAAATTGCGCCTGTGTGCTTTAAAAAAATGATCAATAGTCCCATACAAACTTATACTACGAGTACTTGGGAGTTTACACAGTTCAATACATACAGAATTCTATAAAATAAAATATTCTAGTTTCGGGTTTTGAACATTTGAACTAAGGACTGACTACTACAGATATGACTATCCATCTACTATGGATAGTAGATGGATGGTTATAGAAATAAGAATAAGAAATAGAAATAGACTATTATATTCTTATGCAAAAGTTAGCACATCATTCGTGATCTCTCTTGAAATTTCAGCAGGATTTTTTGCCTTCGAATTCGATCAATCTTCACCTTTTACACTGGACTTTAATAGCTTGAGAATTTTGTGCATGTTTTGCCTACTAATGAAAGTATATTCCGGTTGGATTTTGCAGTTTGCAGTAAAGGTCATATGAACAAAAGGGCCATAAAAAAGGGTTTTTCGATCACTTGGGCAAATTAGAAAATGTTTAAAAATATAAAAATACGATAATAAAATTCTCAGCGGATGAGATTTAAGAAACTAAACTGCAATTTTTGAAGCTAATTTTTGCAATTGAAGGACAATATGACTTGAAAGATTTAATATTCATGATTTCATGAAATTCTAGATATGTATTTACCTATATTTTAAGTAGAATTGTCAATGTAAAGTTTGATAATTTATTGTATTTTGATGATTCTAAACTTTGAACGAATGTCAGTACATAAATGAGCAAAAACCCATTTCAGTTTTTAATCTAAATGTCAGCCAAGCGAATCGACAAATTATGAAAAAAAACAGGAGCAAATTCATAACTTGAATATATAATTATGATTATGTAAAAGCTTTTACACTACCTACTTAACTTTTAAACAAGTTGAAAAATACATAGGTAGGGCATCTTACTATACTATAGCATAGGTAGTAGGATATACAAGTTTATGTAAAAATAAATTATAATACTTATAATTACTCCACAATTTGCCCGCAATGAACCTGAGCGATTTTTTATCTCCTTGTTCTCATCTAAACTCCTTCTTTCAATCCAACAAACGAGTGGTAATTTGCCATTTGTTCACAGTTTTACCTCTCATGTTAAACTTTTATATGTTATAGTAAGTAATAAGTGTACTTTTTACAAAAAAAATGAGAGGAAAAAATGAGGCAATTTACATATCGGTTAAGGCAATGCAATGGGATTTTGAGTTTTTTTAAAAATAAAATAAAGAGCTATTTGAATCAGGTCTAGTCTGACTGTCGGGGGTTCTGAAGAACTCAATCTAATTCAACTACTCGAGTACTAATCGACTGGAAATCATGCATAGCCATCAACAATTACCTTCAACTCATTTTTTTGTCCATGTGCCCTTTGATTACTTTACTCAAGTCCAAGTCAGAAGAATCAAACAAATGTAGAGTACTTGCATAGGGTACTTTATAAATTTACATAATATTTAAAAACTTAAATAGAAAGCTTAGTCTCATATTGAAGCATTTTCGAGAATTTCAGTCAAATTTTCTAAAATTTAGATATTTTGCTCAACATTGTTTTGGTAAAATAAGCGATCAGAATCGGTGATTTTGGCTTTTTTTTGATAAAAAGAGAATCAGTAAGTACTATGGAGTTCAATCATCAAAATGTAAAACTGATATATTGACAAGATTATATAACTTGACTAAGGATAAAGGTCCATTTGTTTATATTCTTATTCAAGTTATCGAGCGTAATTATTACCAAGTCGATTTTTTTGGGGCCAAAACCTTCGAGTTCAAATTCGAGGTAGATACGAGTAGAAAAAGGAGCAGAAGCAATTTGTATATTTTTTGTGTGTCTTTGACTCGAAAAGTAAAATATAAAATAATTTTCCCACAATCTACACTTTGCGTGTGCTGACCTAATGTATAATAATCTGCATGTTGAATAATAATTAGCTCTCAAATCTCAAGTATTACTACAAGATGTTCTTATTCCTATGTGTAATGTTTTAAAGGAAAAATTTCAAATAAAAAGGGTATAAAAAATCCCTTGCTCTTTGACTTTTCATAAGTCTCTCATGCCAGAATTTACATGAGTTTTGCAGACTCTTAAAAAAAATCTCACAAACTCATTTGACTCATACTTGACAACTGTCAAAAGGCTCAGAAAGAAACCGCCTTGGTCCACAATTACAATTAAATTTTCAAGAAATATGTGAGAAATATATCCTACACTTTTTTCATATAACACATTACATTTCTGAGGGCTTTTTTTCCCCCATTTTTCTTTAGATTTGACCGCTTATCCTTATTACAAAGGTTGTATCCTCGTATTGTATATTATATATGTACTATACTACTATCTGTACATATTATAGTAGTAAAGTAAGTAAATAAGTAGTAGATCAGACAAGACAGACAACAAATTTTATTTTAACTGCCCTTTAAGTATATACTACAGATACATTCAGATTTAGATGAAATATTATAATCCAGATAAGTTTTACAAGAAAATAAAAACAAATTTCCAGTCAGGGTTGTGAAAGAAAAACCAAGATAATAGAGATCTATAAATTATTTTGGCAAAATTTTGAGTTAAAATTTCTAATTTGGCAAAAAGTTTGAAATTTTCTAAAAATATTTTGAATTCAAGAAACTTACAGATTCTCAATTCTAGTATAGTCTGATTCTTTTTGATCCTTTTTAAACTAGGCTTTAATCAACTCACTAGAAGTTGATTATAAATTGTGCGAGCAAAGCGTTGAAAACGTCTCAATTTGCCCCTTTTTCCTGGGTCAAAGGTAAATTTTACGATCAAATAGATATCAAATTCGGAATCTCCGTCATCGATTGCCCCTTAGGCCACTTAAACCTCATTTTTGATTTTTCCCATTTGTTTAACATGGGGAACCCTTAAAGGGACCCCTGAATCCCAGGAGGTGGGGAAATCTGCAATTTTTGTCGAAATGGCACACCGAGATCCTATGGGGGGGGGTCCTTCATGCCAAGTTTGGTTAAGATCGGTCCAGTAGTTCTCGAGTTATCCTCTGGACAAACATAGAAACAGACAGACGGACAAAGTGCAAGCAAAGTGAATAGAAAGTGCTCGCTTCGCTCGCACAATGAAAATTAAGACCTCTCTGTTAAATTGCCATTTAGGTTGAAAAAACCATGTCAAGTGAATTTTTTTAATTTTCTTAAATTTCAAAATTTTAAGTATCTCAAAATTCTCAAAGATACAACCCTGACTATTAGTAAAGTGCATAGTTAAAATATTAAAACTTGAAAATTTCAAGTTCAAGTATCTATAAAGATATTATATCTTTAGGGTCACAGCTCTAATAATGTTTTATGAATGTTTTGAAAATGTATTCAAATACACAAAAGTACATGTAGCAGTATACCTTCTTATTAGAAATAATCATCTAGAATTACATCCTGCTGTACTATAGTACTAGTATAATATGTATATGTATGTATAATCAATGTGATTTTAAAACACAATTATATCTTACATTTCATTTTATTATGATATTTATTTATGGAAAGATGATTTTTCCTACAATACATACCAGAATACAATAGTGAATAGATAAATGTTTATTCTAAATTTTAAGCATTTTGGACAGGCTACTTACTACTGCTACTGAATACCAGTATAGTATACAAAGATAAGCTATCTTTATACATTTTATATTTAAAATATCCTCATTTAAGTATCTATGTAGCTAGATACTACTGTATCTAGTTTGTTATGCACTGACTACTACTGTCTTGAAGTTTTTAGGTAAATGATCTACCAAAAGCAGCCTTCCATTCCACAAAAGGAATTATTTACTTAAACTTTGTTATATCAAATTGCCGTTTTTTCCCCTAAACTATAAAAGAACAATATAAGCTTGAATCTTGGCCAAATTACACCTAATTTATAATTTATTATATTATGAGTAAAAAGGATACTTTAAACTCTTACTATAGGGACTAGTAACTAGCTAAAGCTACAAGGATGGTTTGATCAAAAACCCATTGAGCATTACGTTTCTTTTTTTAACGATTTTTTTCTTACATTTTTTTGCCCTATGCTCTGATACATATTTTAATATTTGGATTTTGAAGTGACAGGGTGGAAAATTTGTAAATACCAAAATTTTGATGAAGTCTTTCCTACTTACAATTAGTTTTTTTCTGATATAGGCATAAAGTATAGGTAGGTAGGCAGTAGTAAAGTCGAATGGCCTTTAAAATCAGAGGCTGACATGGAAATAGTAAACAGTCTAGTTTAGTTGATTATCGTGTCTTATTTTATTATTATTATGGTCCTCGTGCATTTCATTTCTAAGCTATACTACACTCACTACTGATAGTATTGTATTGTACATTGTATTTTAGGTATAATGAGCTGATAGTAAAGAGTAAAGGGGAATAACTCTGAATATTTATGTAAGGATCAGAAAAACGGGAGTTTTTTTAAACATAATAATAATAATAGAGATAGGATAATATAATAATAAAGCAGGGCAAATGGACAAATGTGAATTTTTTTTATAAAAAAAGGGACAATACTCGAGACTCGACAGACCAAGTTCATAGTTGGAGTTAGATTAGTATAGAGTTAAATGGCATTTGCTATCTGTTTATATTTAGGAAAATACATAGCTGCTTTCCAATGACAAAATGACAAAAACTAAAAATTTCAAAATTCTTATTCGTAAAAAAGACACATTTCAATCAAATTATTTATGGCATTTTAAAAACCATCGAAAAACAGTAGGTACGTACACGTAAGTACCTACTTATAGAATCTTTCCTAATGGTAAGACATTATAAAATGGCTTAAAATGGAAAATATTTTTGTATAAATTAATTAAGAGCAAATAAATATTAAAACTTTTTTTTGGATATTTTGACAAAATTTGCAAACATTTTCACAAGACTGGCATATAGGCATGCTAATTTATCAAAATAAATCCAAAATGTTGAAATTTTTTTAGAAATGGTACCCTTATAGATACGTACTACGAGCATAAGGGTAATAAATTAGAATATAATCTATTCATTAGATATACCTAAGTTCTATTCCTACATATTTGTGTATTACAATTACGAGCTAGCTCGTAAAATATTTACAATAATATTTTAAAAGCCAAGTCTGAAATTACTCGCAGATTTTTGTTCCAAAATTACAGAAGTTTAATATTTGGGAGTTTTATATTTGGGAAGTCCAACCAATTTTTGGTTGGACTTTGTGAAATTTTGCATTTAAAGTGAGTGTCTAGTGGTTGACTACACATCAATTTATGTCATCCTAGACCTAGACAGATAGTTATACATTTTTACTTTTTAGGATAGATATTTCAGATTTAGGGAAATGTTCGGTGCAATTGAGTGATAGTAATTGAAGCTAAAGGTTCAAATATCTCTGAGATTTTAGGATATTATCTCTTAAACAGAAGTTCATAGTAATAATATCACAGTACCTCTTTAAAAGTGAATAAAATCTTTAGTAAAAAAAGAGCAACAGTTGTACAACACAGCACACTTAAACTTTAAGTTTAAATTTTTTTAAGGAATTCAAGTTTTTTTAAACTTTACTTTTTATTGGAGTCGTCTGCTCCTTCTGCTACCATTTTTTGAGGTAAAAAAAGGTACAATCTGTACAGATTTATTATAGCGGTATCGACATCGGCACAGACCCAGACTGACTAATACAATATAATAAATATTAATTCTAAATGGAAAATATAACAGATTTGAGAATTCCACCCTCAAAAAAACCTTTTTTTAAGTAGTCATTTCTATCAAGATCTAAATTCTAAATACTTTGAAAATATCTAGATATCATACTTATGAGGTTTAAAAAGGGTCATGAGACTTGAGACAAACTCTCAGATAAAGATATGATGGGTCAAATGTTCTATATTTGAGATAGAATATTTCCCCTAAAAGCTCATTTTATCCTCAAAAAATCTCGAAATTTTCATAAAATAGACATTTATCATAATATAGATATGCAAGGGTTCAAGACCCTTCCATACTAGTACTAGTAATAAAATATGACAAAAAAGATATAGA
Organism: Nanhermannia cf. coronata Gr-Ori-00579; assembly: GCA_034699045.1. Taxonomy (NCBI): domain Eukaryota; kingdom Metazoa; phylum Arthropoda; class Arachnida; order Sarcoptiformes; family Nanhermanniidae; genus Nanhermannia; species Nanhermannia cf. coronata Gr-Ori-00579. The sequence goes on along the minus strand of JAQIXA010001195.1, from coordinate 20,316 downwards.
ATAGATTATAGCCCATCAAATTTGCAGATAACCAAATATATTTCATGCCTTATTCCTTAAAATGCAATGACATTTGAAAAGTAGAAAAAAAGGCGAATCTGGGCGTCGACATGAATCCTTTATTTTCTGTGTTATTTAATGTCAAAATATTTCAAATTCCGAATGAACTAGATGGAAATTATCATTTTTTGGCAACTAAACATTAGTGTTAGATATGTAGGCATACTTGTATTGTATTGTAATGTAGGAGTAAGGTATAAACGAGCTCATCAATTTTCAATTTTAATAATTTCTTGAGTAAAAAATCGGGTTCAAAACCTCAAAGTCCATATCTGATTGTAGTGTTTTTGTAGGTAGATAGTTTTGTTTTGAATTTCGAGTTTTTTGGGCATAATAATGATCCCTGTTTGTAATATACGAGTGAATATTGCATATGTAATAGTACAGTAATGGAGGATTTAATATGTGAATCCCGTGACTGGAGCTCTTATGGACGAATGTGTGTGAACTCGTAGATGTAGAACGACACTTTCGTGTTTCATTGCCATCAATTTTGAGGTGTCCAACACTCATATCTCACATATATACATAAGCATTCGTATAAGTACTAGCACTAGTACAAGTACTAGTAAGTAGTAGAGTATTTCCAGCCACTATTTACAATACTAATGAAATTTTATTTTATATCTCAATGTTATAAGGAAATTGGAAGATAAAACAGTTTGTCAAAGATTCTAAAATTTTATAAATTCTAAAGATTCTAAAGGTTCTAGAAGTATGATGTGTGACCTTAAGAAAAAACGATTATTTCAATTAATATTGGACGCTATTATACAAATCATCTAGCTAGTATATTAGCTCGGCATCTAGTTTGAATATTAACTGGCTAATATGCATATTAACTGAAATCTCATCCTAGCTACAACATATATAGGCACTAAAGAGTAGGAAGGAAGATGCTTTTCAAAAATTTGATTTTTTTTGTATTTTGACAAATTTTTGTAGCTTTTGCCATTTAGGTATTATGCCTTGGATTTGAATGTAAGCAAAATTTTTTGAACTAATCGGACTTTGAACAAATTGTCCTATACCTTATGTACTAACATCCTTATATGAAATTTAATAAAATAATATACGAGTAGTAGGTTTAAGAAATTTTGTGTGGTTTGCCCCAGGAGAGTAGAAAATTGAAATGTGTTTTGATTAATCAACCAAATAACATATTCCACATGAATCTGACTCTCAAAACGGACTCGCATGCCCTTAAGGCCATTTCCTATCTTATCTTACGAGTACAATGATATTCTACTACATATACATACCTAAGTATGTGTAAAACCTCGACTCGACAAATATCCCACTTTTTCATTCTCATATCAAAATAAAATGAATGAAATGGGGAGTTTTCTTTATTCAAAACTGAGATTAAAAAAATTTTGTCGTCGATTTAATTACTTTGTATAGTAGGTACATTTTGTAAGAGAGCTCAAGTGACAGTTTTTTAGTTAAAAATTCCATTCTTCCATTAAGCTTATAGATACTTATCCTTAAACTTTAGCTAAGTTTATACTGTAGTCTAGTTTTTTTATAAAGTGAATTCACGATCTGTCGATTGAAAAATAATTTTTAGGTAAATAAAACACATAATATTCTAGATAAGGTCTGCCCGATTCTGCCCGATTTTAGCTCTAAAATCAATGGTTCAGATTCTAAAATGAATTTTGATCAAAATTTTGAGAATATTTTTAAGGAGTTTGACTACTCTTGAAATCTGAATTATATTTAAGAGCAAAATCCCAACTAATAAATTGAATCTGGTATCAAAAGACTCAATTCTAAATAGAAATTTTTTAAAGATTAGAATTTATTTTAAAGGATAGATTGATTCATTTCATATAGAAAAGAAATCATGTGTGAATTTCGACAGGTTTTTTTTTGAATTTGAAGAATTGATGAAACCATTTGAAGAATTGTCAGATTGAAAATAAGTAGAAATATAAATAGCTAAGATTTGTGATTTTGGGTTTTAAGTGTATAATGGTACAAGTAGTATTTAAGCTTTCGATATTGAATTTATTTGAACTACTACTCTTCTGTACTACTACGAGTACTAACAACTACTACCTGTAATCCTACAGCTGTATAATTTATAAATAGTCGAATCATCATACCCTTATTTATAAAAAAAGGTAGAGAGAGAATTATCAGAAGGAAATAAGGTTCTTAAAATGTTCAAAAACTGAGTATTTAGTGCGGAATCCAAAAATCTCAAATCTCAAGATTCCATTTGAGGTTGAGATAGGGTAAGATTTTTAAGGGAAAAAGGTAAAGTTTGGCTTAGCATCATAATATACTGTATAATGATAGTATACCTAGTGAAATGTACCCTTAAAAATCTTAACTATCCCTTTTTCTCCACAAATCTTAAACTAAAACATAAACATAAATGCTAAGGATAGTTAACTACTTGGAGTCATCTGGCTAGGGCAAAACATCAATATTATACATAAAGTATACTATAGTAGTTATAATGGTGAAGTAAATAAATGTATTTAAGTTTAAAATTGAGAATTTTCAAAGTGAGGATAAATGGGGTAAAATATCCTCGGCCTTTGCATAATATCTGATTAATGTAAAATGTACGAAAGGGATTTACCCTTATAACTTACCTGAATTGTGAGCCTTAACTTACCCAAGTAAAGGCTCGGTGGTAATGTATTATTTACTCCAAAGTACATGCATATGTATAGAGTAGCATAAATATAGTCAATATCTCGAAATTAGGAACAAAATATCCAAAAAAAATCGTCAAATTTTCTTAAAAATTAATCTTAAAATTCAATATACGAGTATATGCATGTTCATTAACATGGATGTGAGACGACCCAACTTTGAAAAAGATAAAAAGACAAAATTTTGTAATCTATTTCAAAATCGGAATTACCTATATAGGTAGGTACACAATATTTTTTTTTAATTCATAAAAATGCTTTTAAAAAATCTACCTAAATAAAATGATCTTCAATTTGTTCATGAATTTCAATTTTAGAAATTAGATATTTATTAGAATTATAGTAGAATCTTTTGAAACCAAATTCATTTTAATAGGTTAGAATTTTATCAAAAATTTGAATAGGTTGCTTTTCTGAAATCTTCTTTCTGTAAATTGTTACAAAAGATTTTGTCCAAATTCGCTAAAGTATCTAATAAAAGACTGATGAAAATATCGATTTCTGAGCTAAATGCTACTTTTATTACACGTTAAGTTGGAGTTTTTGTGTTCCCAAATGCTGACCAATTGGTCTAATCTCTTTTAAAAAGCCCTAAATTAACAGTTTAACACAAATTTTGGGAAAATATTCAATATTTTTCAATTTTTGGTAACGAATTATAAGGATAAGTAATGCTCAAAAATCAAGGTTCAAAGTCCTCACTTTAAAAAGACCTACTGATAGAAAAACTTTTTATAAATACTCGTATAAAGCATCTTTGATTGTTACGAATCTACCAATGTAGGGTACTTATTGGTAGATTCGTAAAATAGAAAATTAAAATTAGAAAATTTGATTGAATTTTCTGACATTTTGCTATTGGATATTTTGAGTTTAAGGTCCAACTACCTGCGTGTATTTGTTGCATACCATTATCCCAAAAAGTACTCCCACATCTGCCTTACCACTACTACTGATACAAGCACTACCACCCTGGTCTTATTCCCCGTAATAATAGATAGGAAATAGTATTTATGTCTACTTGTATACAAGTACCTACAGAATAGGTACTGTATTTTTGAATTGTAGAAGTGCTGTACTTGTTCTCTCCTCTAATGTAATAATGTAGTAGGAGTTTATCCTCTCTTTTTTTGAGTTAAAAAAAAGATTTCATAGAGCAGAGCCTGCGCTACCTATTACTATATGGTCAGTAGGATTTTAGCCAGAGCCCAGCATACATGCATACATTTTCAAATACACACATCATTTGAAACCGAATTTTTTCCCCAAAATCCGGGATATTATGTGACCTGGCTGTCCACTAAAGTCCCGTGTCATTCACTCGAAACACTTCAAACCACGAGCTACACCAATCATCACAAATTCTTTGGAAAATCATCCACTAATTACACTTGACTAATTAAGGTTTGAAACTTTTTTTTGTGCAAATATTTGTGATTGTATAGTACTTATACTAATACGTCTAGTATACTTTTAGTACTTGTTCAGTTGAGATTTGAAAAACTTGATTTTGTTACATACCTGTAATTTTGTGTGTAAGGGCTCGTGTGTTTGTACAAAAGACTTGGACAGGTTTTGGATTACGGGTTATGATCGAGTATAGGCGAGCCGGGTGTCTATTTATCTCTATTATCGGCTGATTTTTAATCGACCAAGCAGATGTACGTACTGCCCTTTAGTCTTGTGCTGCTCTTCAAATTTTACAAAGAAAAGGGTTCAGATTAAAAAATTGAAAAATTTTATATTCCAAGTACTCTAGTAGGGGTGATTTGAAACATTCCTTTTGAAATTTATTTATAGTCAAAATTGATTGAAGATTGTTATAGATAGTATTTGTTGTTAGTACCTGTGAGATTTGGGTGTCGAGACATTTTACAAAATTGAGAAATTAATCTGATGGTCGTATTCGGTCAAAAATTGGTGGAGGAACCAATGGATTTCTCAGTTCGGGCTATGAAAAGAGAAAAACTCGAACTTTCTTCAGAGAACTTGAATCATCATCATCAAATGAATGGTGATGGTGGTCGAGGATCTGATGATTCAGTTATAAACTATAAAAATATGAATGGAAATGGAAATGGTGGTGGTGGAGGATTAAGAATTCCAGGTGTAGTAGGTGGTGGTGGTGGTGGGAAGATGGCCCGAATCGCAAATAATCCAATCAATAATTTAAATATGAAACAAGATCCTTCACAAATGCTCTTCTCTCGACTTGTCCTACCTCCAGTAGGTCTAGGCCCTGTAAAAAAGCATCTAAATCATACAACTACTTCATCACATGGTAGTGAATCACCACTTCATCCTGATGATAACCTATCCTCAGATGATGAAGATAATCATAATCAAGGTCCCAGAGATTTCCGAGGTAAGAAAAAAATCATACTCGCATTCTAGATACATCTCATAAAAATCCATATTTTCAAAAATATCTCTAAAGGACTTTTCAATTTACCAAATCTAGCCCTTCTTAATTTAAGGTTTGGCTTTAGCTTTAGCTTAGACTTTGATTTTTATAGATTACTACCTACCTTATACAAAGGTTCATATTATGAATAGTCCATAAAAATTTCCCTGAGTGCTCACACCTACTCATTTAGCAGACCTTAGGTCAGCGTAACGAATTACTTTTTTCAATTTTTTCAAACAAACGAGCCATTTGGCTTATCGACTCGATAAGATTTACTTATTTGTAAAGACCACATTTTATAAAAATAAATAGAATTTTTTCTATTTGTATATGTACTTATATTTGTACTACTATTATCCTTAATGTAATTGTAATGCACCAGATTCATCTGTTCTTCTCTCTGGCTAGATTTTTGAGGGGTCGAAAAATTGAAATCAATGTACAGAATACACATTTTTGGGGAATAATCTCGTAAAATATTCAGGTTTTTTCTATGACTAGTTAGTACATTTACATAGATGTGGTGGTTATATCAATAGTAGTAGTACTCCCACACACATCATATGCATGTTTATAAATGTAAAATTTGTATAAATACACCCTTCGTAAGTCTCTTTCTGACTAACAAAAATAATACCATACCATACCATGACCATCCCTAAAAATGGTCCCTACCTTACTTAATGTAATATCAAGTAATGTAAGTAATGCATAAGACCTTTACAGAGTTGCCACGATTTTTATTTATTTATTCTGCATTTTTGGATAAATATTAAGTACCCCTGCGACTGATATATGCAAGACCATACACGATAATCATAGGAACTATGTAATAGAACAAAAAGAAGTAAAAAGGGGACTTGAAATTTAAATTTTAAATTTCTCAAGACTTGAAAAACCTTATAGTTCTGGTATAAATCTGTCAATTTACCAACTTTTTACAATCAGACAGATCAAATTATCGATATTTCAGCTATCAAATTGATTCAAAGAACCTAAAAGTTTGTTATTTTTCTGTAAAATTGAATAATATCTGTATATTGAGTTGATTTCTTGGCTCACAGCTGGCTAGACTTGCATTCCTCTCATTTTATACATTAACTAGTAGTTATTTCTTGTTCAAATATTTTCAATAGATAGATATTATCATATCTAACAACTCAATTTCAATCTACAAAGCCTCACCTTAAATTTCATCTCTTCTCAATTATCTATCATTAAACACTTTAACAACTTTTAATAAATTCTAAATGAGCTATCAAGAGATTCAAGATTGTAGAAAACAGGAGCCAGATAATTGGCTTATCAAATTTCACCTGTAATTTACTGCTTATTGATTTCTCATCACTGATTTTTACTATTAAAAATTGAAATCATAATTTCAGCCTTTATTTATTAAACCTAGTGGGTAATAACTATTTGCACCCTTATTAATTTTTTTATTAAAATTCAGTAGCACACCTTGCAGTAGCTTTAGTACCAGTATAAGTAGGTACCTTATGTTCTACACATCATCTTTGAAAGTTCAAAAACACAGGTCCTAATAAGTCCTTAGGGAGAGAATATTGAAGTTCAAACAAGTAATAATTTTCAAGATTTTAAGTATTTAAGGCTTGTGGCAAAGGCACAAGACATTTGGTTAAAGTTAAATTATCTTTTTTTTGAGAACCTTTTTCAACTCATACCATATCATTACAGTCCAACCTTAAGACCTCTAGAACTTTAAGATTTGGAACTTTGAAATTCTCAATTTAAAAAAGGTATTCGAAAATCTATCTATATCTATCTATCTATGTTTAGCCCTTGAAAGGGATCATCTTCAAAATCTTTCAAAAATCTGAAGATTTCAGTGGGGGAAATTTACCTACTTACTTAAAAATAAGGTTCATTTTTTAAAGTTTTAAAATTTTAAAGGAAGTTGAAAACAAATACCCATCATATACATATATTGGTAGTACCCTACCTACCTAATCTTAAGTACTTAAATTCGAAAAAACTCAAAGAAAAGCCCATCTAATGTAAATTTGAAGCTTTTTTTTTGAAGAAAAAGGCCTTGACCGCATCTTGCAATGCAACCAACTGATTTGAAAATTGTAAAAAGTACCCCTATTTTTCATACACATATATTCATTACTATTACATAACATTACATAAAAATGCATTATAAAAGAGTATACTTATACCCTTCAAGTATCTTTGCTTACCCACATACATACATCTAAGGCTATTTACATTGATTTAAGTGAGTTTTTCGATGATTTGGCGAGTTTTCTTCTGAACTTTTTTTCTATTTTTTTTAATCCTCTCTTTTCTTTTATTTGAATCGAAATAGTTGAATATTCAAAGGCAAACATTCATATGAGTCCCTTCTACTTATATCAGTACTTTATTTTTTATCCAAGTACGAGTACAGTACTAATACTGAAGTGATATTAAGGATAAGTATAATAATATAATGCAACTTGCTTTTCCTTTGACCCTCGAAATTCGAAAAAAAAAAGATTTCTTTTGATCTTTTTTTCCTATTTTATGGAAACTAAACTAGAGAGTACTACTCCCTCATTTATTCATTTATTTGAATTTTTGTTCAAATATCCTTTATACTGCAAGTAATAGAGTACAGTGTACAGTCCGCCCTTTACCCCTAAGAAATATAAAATGTACAAAAAAAATCTCATTTTACATAATATGTGTGTGATTGATTGGTTTCGAGTCTCTTAGTTTTTTTAAACTTGTGCCTTGAGGCTCTAGTCAATGCATTTAAATATTTCTAAAATTCATCATTGGCATTTTAAGAGCATTGCTTAAGTACTCAACTCTTACTTTTTTGCTCTTAAAATCCAGAAATTTCGAGTCTTTTTCGACTCAAAAATTTCCATATTATTATACATATTAGCTTTAAGCTATACTCGTATCGTATGTATAGGTAAATGGGCTTAGCCCAGTAGATCGTTTAAAATCTCAAGTTCACGAAAAAAAGTCAAAAGAAAAAGAAATTAAATATCTCTTATAGAGCAAATCGAGACTTGTTCCATTAGTCCTATATACTTAAGACCAGCAGAGCTATTCAAATTTTAAAGGTAAATAAGTACCTACTCATTATTTTACTACAAGTTCAGTAAAAGTTCATTGTTATACTAAATATCGTGGTCAAAATCTTACAAAAAAAATTTCTTCAAAAAAGGTACGAAAAATAAATGTTTTGTCGAACTTGAAGTAGTCAGAAACTTAGAAAAGGCAGAATTTTATTTCTTTACCTAGATCTAGACCTAAGATGCACAAAAATACATACAAGTCCTTACAAGTCCAAAATACACTACACAAGTCCTTGAAGCCCTTGGTTTTAGTTTTAGAAATTTGGTATTTGAAGGTAAATATGCTAATGTTTGGGGAATGGAAAAATGAGGTTTAATTCTTAAGTAGGTACTTGAAATTCATAGAGAAATTTATTATTTCAGTTTAGATTGTGTTTTCATAAAATACATAAATATAAATGTAGGGGTATGTAAAGCGGTTTCTATTTTAATATTCTCAAAAATAGAATTCCAAGTACGTAGGTACTTGGATACTGAATTTCATATGAAAATAGGCGTTTTTATAAACTTTTTCTGGGATCAAAGGGTGTTGACTGAAGTGGTGATAGCTATTTAAATATTCAAAAGTATAAATCTTGGATTTTTTTAAATCAAAAAATTACTCAAGAATCAAGGAGCTAAATACGATAGTATGGGTACTTATATGAAGGGTTCTATTTTTATAAAAATTTTGTTTTCAAGACCCCATACCAGTAGGACAGATTGTTTTTCTACCCTTTAGGCTTAAAAAATGAAAAATCGGAAAATTATACCCAGTTTTCTAAACTCTTTAATTCTCTCTATAGTTCTGTTGTATTGTAGTATTATTTTAGATTAAATTTGAAATGCAAAGTACTCTCTAGCTCTATCTAATGTAATGTAAAGTATTTCAAGTTCAAGTATTTGAAAATTTTAATATACCTACCTGTGGACGTGTTCAAGCCAGTAGGAGGTCAAATTCATGCGAAAAAAAGCACTCTCAAAGAGGCTTCTATTTCTTCGGATAATTAACCTATATTTTTTGCTGCTGATTCCTCATTTGATTCATGATTACAAATCCTAGAATATACAACAAAAGTACATCAGGTCTGATATATCTAGTTACAGAATAGTATAGGTTTAAGTAGAGTAAATTATTATCATTTCCATAAAAGCACGACGTTTATCAAGAGTAAAATCTCTCAAAAAATCATGATTTAAGACCTTGCCCGTCTCGCTTCAGTCTCAAACTCAAATCCAAACTACAGAATACATTTCATTTCATTTCATTTTTATCCCTCTATTTAACCTGCTGAATATTCTGTATTCTAATTCTAAAAAATTTTTCTGAAAAAAAAATAACCAGTCAAATCTAATGTCTACATCTCATCGGAATCCTGCGGTAATAATATGGGCATGATGAATGATTATGATTTCCGTAACAAATGATAATCTTTATCAAAACTAATATTCTGAATTTTTTCGGCGACCCTAGTATTACCTATTTTATTGTTCTTTTAAATGTATTATTACAATTACCTATACCTACTATATGTAGTACCTACTTATCATCAGCAGTATTTGTACTTGTATTGATACTGTATATTTAAAATATTCTTTATATTTATAAGCTGTGGGTTTTTGTTTCAGGAAAATTTAGCTGTCTTGACTTTTTTTGATCCTTCTTATGCTCTTAGAGATTCGGTATTATTTGTCCTATGGGAGAGTATTTTGGTCCATTACTACTCACTATACTGTCTGATTCAATTCAAATGATCCTATGTGAATTCCTTCTACTATTTTCTATTTAGTTTTACATATACTTTTAGCATTCGAATTCGAATTCGAAATTGGAATATATTTATATTTACTGACCCTCGATGATTTTGTCCTTCCAATGTCCACCTAAATGGTGCAATCCTATTTTTTTGATATGATCCAAATATTCACGAAAAACTACACTAGGGTATACACAACCTTTCAAAAGTAAGTTCACAAAAAAAGGAGAAATTTGTTAGATGTTTTTTGAATTTTAAAAATATAAAATTTAAAGCCATACGAAATTTCTCTTTATTCGATAATATCGAAAATTGAATTCAGTTTCGAACTTTTGAAATTACTTTGAAAGACCATGTATATAAATTAGATGTTTGTATGCAAAAGAAAATGAAAATGTATCATTTTGTATAAATACTTAATATTTGTGTATTTCCGAATGCATCAACATAAAATTTCAGCTACTTCGTCATCTCAAAATCTCCCTATTGATTTAGATTATTTACGGAAGAAATACCATTAACAAGGAATCTCTAATAAGTACCCAAACCCAAGCACTCACACTATAATATATCCAAATATATACAAGATATGCTAAGGAACTATGAATATATCTACGTATGTAAGTTGGACCAGAAGTTTTCCTTTCCTCTTATGTAAAGAAAGAAATCGACGATCGATAAACTCGGACTTTGTATATTTCCCACATATGTACATGCATCTACTTAACTATTACTACTAGTACTAGTACTTATAATACCCTACCAGTACATTAGTCCAGAATTCTGGAATAAAAATGCCTACATTATATTTGACTTGACTTTTAAATTAACGCCAACTGAGCTTAGACTCTACTTCTATCCGTATTTCCCAATCCTAATACATATCTGTACATTATAAGTCTTATTAAATTTTCCACAAAAACTCCTACACTAGATTAGTAATCACATTTATCACATTCAAATGTATTAGATGTGAAGCTGATCAAATGCACAGACTTTATAAAGTCATAATTAAATCCACATACATTACCCTGGGCAACCTTTGAATTTGATTATTCAATACGGAGATAAATATCCAAAGTCTAATCTTACGAATGTTAAAGGTGTGATATTTGATATAAATTATCGAGAATTCGATAGAATCGATGACTTATACTCAGAGTTATGAATTTCATTAGAAATACTATCAGTAATAGGGTTGATTAAACCATACTTTGAGTAATTTGGAGGAATGTTTTCGAGATGGTATGGGTACATATGCAATTGTAGTCAAGCAAGTTTATCTGCTTTTTAACTCGTTTTCCACATACTCGTATCATAGGATATGATTAAAAATGTTAGTTGTTTACTCTGCTAATATTAAGAAAAGATTAATAAACTGATATCTAAGGTCATGTAGTACAAATCATTGAAATCTTTCATTAAAAACCTACGACGTCTTCATTTGTCAATTTTTTAATAAGATAAATAACTTTATCTTAAATACAATACGTCCAACTGATTATACAAAACTACTAGTAGTATAATCTAGTACTTACTATAGTAAATACAATGGTACAAAGAATAGTAATAGCACTAATACTGCTAGTAAAGACAATATTACTAAATCTAAAATAATTCCAGCAAAATAAAAATACTATTACAGAACTGAGATATTTTTATGTACCTATCAGTTGGTAATTCAGTTGAATTTACTCTTTGATCAAATATTGTTAAAAGTCAATTTAAAAATTTGGTATTAAAAAATTGGGTTTAAATTTTTTTCTAAGATTTGGTTCTTGTCCATGGTACATATACATATTTCTAATAGATATTAATAGGGTAGTATCTGTAATCTAATTTGATTAAAATTTAAAATCTTCAGTTTTTACAAAAAGATATAACTTTCCGAATTCCGAGCGCATTTCTAACTATTGAAATTTCAAAAAAAAATTTTCTTCTTAGGATCTAATACTACATAAAGTATTGTGTAAGCAAATTATGTTTCAACTCAAATTGTAGGGTATCTAAGTGTTTTAAACTATACAAATTCAAAGTAGAGGAAATATCGGTCATTTACTTACATAATTTAACTAGATACTTTGTATGGTAGTGTAGTACGATTGAGTTGTGGTTTAAAGAATTCATAGTAAAGGGTTATAGATGGTCTAATATAAATAGTAGTAGGTAAAGGTTTGGAATTGATTTTTTGTATTTTTTAGTCTTGGTTGGGTATGAAACAGCGCGTAACCAATTGATATGTAAAACCAGCCTTGTTTGCATATCGCGACACCTTTTTTACAGGCGCAAGTCCCCGCCCCATAAGATCCCAAATGTAAATTCAAATCTCGAATTCGACCGAACCCAAAAAGTAAATCTTCACTCTGTCTGAATTCTGAATATAAATATAACCCTTCTAGTACTAGTACTAGGTACTTACATAATACTAGTACCTACTATGTACTATTCAAGTCAAGTCAAGACTATGATTTAACCAAATACATGTAGAATTTATAGAATAGCTTTGCATACACTTAAGTGTGTAAAGGACCATGCGCCCTTTTTTTCTATAGAAAAAGGATTATGATCATATCCCAAGCCTCAGAATTTCCTGTCAGCCTCACATTTTTTGTCCCGATTAAATTGATATCACTATACTAATACGGATACTACTGTAGAAGTACATACATACTACATAGATAGATAAAGGGGATAGACCTTTGAGGCATTAATTCGATTTTGGTATGGTATAAAAGGGTTTAAAAGTAGTCACAAAAAATTCATTTTTTTATGAACGATACAAAAGGTCCCAAGTACACCGTTAGGCCGAGCACAAGACGAGCACGAGACATGTGCTATATCTGTATATTAATCTATCCTTTTTTGGTAATTCAAACATGGAGATTCAATTCAATTTATTCTAAATACTAAATTCAATATACCTATACTAAAATACATTTTATGCTATACTGAGTACTTGGGAGTTGAGCTCTTGAAAAACTCTGTTTTGATTGATAAGCCAGATTGAAATGTTTTATATGTGAGAATATTCAATAGGTCCAAGCTGCCTATCTTTGTGTCCAAGTAGTCCAAGAGTTGGACAAAGTAGAAAAATTTTTGGGTTTTTTGTGTGTTATAGAAAAGCAATATAAATATTATGCAATTTAAGCAATTCATTTTTTTCTCGGGAAGATTTTATGTTTATTCAGAGTTTCAGAGTAACTTTATATCCTAATCCTAGAGTCCATTTTTAGCTTCGGCTGATTAACTCCCTGCATATGTATGCGTATACTGTATACGTATAAGCTAAAAAAATCGATTACAATTCCAAGTTTGCCAACATTTACTATAACCTAAACTACTATAGGTTTTGGACTTGAGTATATACTGTAAATCTAAATTGATTCTGGTCACTAAATCAAGCAGATTTGGTTAGAAGCTATGCAATGTCAAAATATCTACATTTCAAATTCATTTCTAGCTCTTTTAAAAGCTTTTGTGCTAATATAAAGTCCCAATTTTGCACAAGTTTTCACAAATTTTGATCAAAATTTTTGGTATTTTTGATCTTGCAGGCTAGTATTTACAAGTTTTTGATCAAATTTAAAAAAAAAATGTTTGTAAATTAAATCCCGTTATTGATCATTTACTATGAAAATTACATATTTTAATATTTTGTAGTTCAATTGGTAGCATAAATTATTTGATATTAGACAAAATGACCACAGATATAATATGAAATTTTAGGTAAAAGTTGAGAGCTTGCGAAGGAAATTGCTTCGATTATTGACGGTGTTATGCAGACTAGAAAATCAATTTGCTCTCTATTATACTTTCGGCAGCTTTTTAGGCTTTCAAATTCGAAAAAAAAATTCGAGTTTGGAAGGCGTGATGATGTAAGAGCTCCCAAATTCGAATTTTATAAAGAATAATGGATTCTAATATTCTTGAGAAATTCTTCATTTTTTTTTGTCAACAAAATTTTCGCATTCGAAATGTCTAATCCTGAATCCTTCGAAAAATAGGAATACGAGTATTGTGGTGGTGACCATTAGTTGATGGACCAATTTTTTTTAAGAACTTGTCACTTCCAGATGTGCTGTCGTCCTTTACTTTAGCTTTGGTGAATAAGAAATTAAATTTGCCATATTTTTTTCCTTGAAGCTTGAAGAGAGCTTCAGAAGAAGAAGAGTAAAAATAAGCGAAATTCTGAATTTATTTTTCCACTTACATATATCTTCATAGTACTTATATGAGTACATACTTACATACATTAGTATATCTAATCGTAATATAGATTTCCAATTTAATTTTTAATCTCAAACTTTATTATATTATGGTATACCCTACTGTATACAAACAATTTTTTCCATTTCCGAAATATATTAAAGCTTCAAGGTATTCTCAAAGCCATCGAATCCAAAATCTAGTCCGGAACTCGAAATGCCTATTCATACATCATAGGCAGAGGTACTCTATTAAACTTCAAATTTACAAAATTTCTAAGAAATGTAATCCTATACCTAAAAGATATCAAAGCCAAATTTTTCACTTTTTGAGTCAAACTTTTTTAGCCAAATCGATCTACAGCAATAAAAATTGTGACAGAGAACGAGAAAAGGGGCCTAATACCTAATATGATTTTATTAAAAATTTATCATTTCTAGCTCAATTTCTAGCCCTCATTTGCCTTAAAAATTTCCAAAATTGTAAAAAACATGCTAGAAATCGGCATAAATTCGTTTTTTCATGATTTTGGAAACTTGAAACACCAATAACAATTTGTATCATATGTCATAAGATGTATTTTGTCAACTAAAGAACTATAAATTCCAAAGTAAGTAGTATAATTTACTTATAAATTGCATAAATAATGGGTCTTGCATGTACTTGTTTATTTATTTCTGTAATATTGTATCTTGTGTACTCTATGTACGAGTAGTAGTCGAAAGTAAATTATATTTTTTGTCATTTCACTGTGAAATTTGTTTGTTTGTCATACATTCATAAAATATGCTGGAGATTCAGTAAATTTTATAAATTACATATTTGTCTTTTTCTTTTTGGAAGAGAACTCGTAAGAAATAGTAGTATACCATTACAAAGTCCAAGAGAATGCGAACATGCAATGTAGCATGTCATTTACAAGGGAAAAAATGTAATAAGTAATGCAAACAGGCCATAGTTTATCTTTGTCCAGAAAAAAAAACTTTAATATCATTTTATTATTTTATATAATAATAAGCAGACTACCGATCTAGATCTAGAACATTCTTGTGAATAAATATTTAAATGCCTTTGGCAATTTATAAGAGTACTCACTTTTATCCAGTACCTACATTTGTTTTAAAGAGAAAATATCTGTATTTGCTAGGCCTAGAACGTTTATCCTGTTGTAAAAATGGTTATTCGAAGGCTCAGTTTCAAGATTTTTAACTATAAAATAGCTAATTATGTAGCAATCTCATTTGAAATTAGGAATATACATCGAAAAATGCTACAAAACTAAATTCTTAATAAAGTGCGATTTATTAGAGTCTGTTTCTACATCAGTTTCTGTTTCTGTTTAAGCAAAAGCAGGGAATTTGACCTTAGAAACATAGTTAAATCATGTCCATTTTTGGCTTTTTGGCTAAATTCCCTGATTTTACTAAAACTGAAACAGAAACTGATGTGGAAACAGACACTCTGGAAACAGCTAAGTCAAATTTATCGAAAGAAACCACATTTCGATTTCAAAATATGAAATATTTTAAAAAATACAAAATAGCCAATTTTCCTCTAACAAGTCACATTTATTCTAGAAATAGTCAAGAATTTTCTATTTACGAGTATTATATCAAATTATTCAAGAGAAAGAAATTTTTTGAAGGAAAGAAAAAGCAATTTAAAGGTAAATCTACAAAAAAAGTATTATAAATTCAGGGCTCTTTTTCAAATACAAAGTACCAGTAGTAAGTACCAGTACTAGTAGTTCAGTACAATACTATTATGTAGAATAAATATATTTTCTTGAGAACTATAAATGGTAAATGGTATGGACTTTTTACATACAAATGGATTCAGAAGTTACGCAGTCTCTTTAACATAAAATTGAACATTTACATTTCCATGTTCTTTCACGATATACCTACCTTTCTTTGAATCTCAAATTCGGAACTTGAGAATACTATATTTTACCATATTAAACTACTAGTACTACTGCTACTGTACATAGAATAGAGTTTGAATAGGAAATAGAAATGGAGATTTTGCACAAAATAAAGTCCATTCTTTGGTCAATTCCAGAGACTTTATAATACTTTCAAAACTCCATGACGATATTTTATTCTTGAAGCAAAACCTCGAGACGGTTTTTTTGAAGAAAAAAAACTCGAATAATAAAGTAGACTTATGAATATATGCAGGTGCTTTTTTTCAAATATTTTTCCATAAAACTTACATGATACATATAGAGTACCTACCTAGGCTAAACTGCCTACTACTACTCTGTAGTACTATAGTATTGAACCTAGGAGAAGCTTTAATAATCCTTATTTTTAGGGAAAAATATACAAAAGATGCATTACAAAGTCCATAAGTTTACATGTATTGAAGTATAACTAATAACATAAATATATAGGTAGGTAGATTGATGGATGTTTTTCCAAAAAAAAATAAAAATAATGTACAAGTGTGTAGGCACACTATACTTATAGTATGTAAGGTCTAAGGTACTTAAGCAAAATACCAAAAAATGGTAAATTTATGTTCGTACTCGTAAGCATAAGACTTTTAAAAAGGCTCATATTAAACTATAAATTATCTCAGAAGCTCATATGCCTAATATGATCAATAACTTATGGTTAAGTAGATACATATCCCATTTTTGAAATAATTTCCCTTTTTATTTTCAATAATTTTGGATCATACCTAGTTATTAGATAATTGAATACATAAACACTGTAGGTGAGCAGTGACATCATCAAAAAAATTTGTATTTCTCTGATTCCCATATTTCCGGTACAAATCCATATTCCCATATTTCAAGATGGGGTGCTGTAAAATTTACTTTAACTGTTTATGGTTAGTTTCAGCTTCTGTATTTACTATACCATACTATATTGTACAGTAGTAAAGATTTTTAGCTCGCATTTAGGTAAGTGAAATTGAAATATAGCTAATTAAATGAAGTAGGGTACTCATATTCTACTCTCTAATGTTACCTATAGTATTAGAATAAAACTCCGAAATAAGTTAAAAATTGGGATTTTTTGATCAATTTTAAATTTTCTAGATTAAAATATCATCTAGAGAATAGGACTAGGATCATGAAATATCTAACTTGTACATTCAAGCAGAGTAGTTGTTGATGGTTATAACTAGAAAATAACCAAATTTTTTTTTAGAATATTTGAGACTCAATTGTGTAATGGGACAATTAAATAGAAATAGAAAGTCATAATTCGGCTCGCGCACTGGGTGCCTGAGAATTTTTGAAAAAAAGTCCTCTCAAAACACCTTAAACATAAGAGTAGATAACATAAAAATATTGAAAAATTCATTTAAATCTGTTTTTTAGTTTTTAGCCCCTTTTTTCAATGATAAAATGGTAAAGTCATGCCGAATCAAGTTGCTACTTAAGTCAAGTATACCCTACTAACTACTACTAGTACAAGTACAAGTACCGAAACAATTGTTGGGCAAAATACAAAGAACTCATTGGACAAACAATAGTCGTTCATTAGACACAGGAATGAGAAAAATAAATTACTTTTTTTAACTATAGTATTTAAGTATTGATATGCAAGGAATACCAAAGCTCATTAGTCTCTCGAGAAATGTATATAAAATCTTTAAATCTTTATTACCTACTTGTAATAAGCAGTATTCGTAGTACTATAGATAATGATAGTTTTGCAGATTTGAAAAAAAGTTGATTTCTTTATGTATATTTGATGATGATGATGAACAACACTAAGGCATAAATTTTCATAATCATAAAAAAACAACAAGTGTACCTATGCTGTACCAGATACACGAAGATTTAAGCATTTTTCTAATGAGAAATGAGAAAAGGGGGAAATAAATAAATCATTGCCCGTTTATCATTTTTGTGAATGCTAATGCTATATCATTGTTACTATGCTATGGTATGTATATTGTCCTATAGTGGGATTGTAATTGGACTTTAGATATTCACTTCTACTTCAATAATACTTTTTTACACATGTAATATGCTAAGCTGAGCAGTCGTTCATTTGATCGATAGACAAAATGTCAAAACAAAAATTGAAAAGTTTTGACCCAAATTAGGTATCTGTAGCTATTGGATTAAGATTTAGTTCTGATTTATGGTACTCTTATAAGTTCGATTTTTAAGTTCGAATGCTAGTAAGTTTTTTAGCTCTCAATTCAAAATCTTGTAGTCAAATCTCTACTTTTTTGAATATTTTTGACTGTTTTTTGGCAATTTTTTGATGGGAAATGTGTCTGTGAGTTTGGCTTTCGAGCCCAACCCGATTTTTTCTACCCTTTTTTTTGCGTCCAAAAAAGTTGTTTCTCACCCCTTAAAAAATCCGCCTAAAAGACATTTTATTTCTCGTTTATATGTCTATTTTATAGCTCGACTACATTATAAAGGTCAAAAAAGTCAAAACCATCAAGAAATCTTTCAATTTCACCCCTTCCGCTTATACATAAGTACTTCAATGGTATGCCATATAGTCATATTATGTGCAAACATACTCGATTAGAGTATTCGCCTACGATTAATAGTAGCTCAATTTTTTATGGAGATGAGAATTAGATAAGCCATTATTATATTGCACAACAACTTATTGTTTATGACCTGAAATCGCCTGAAATGCGAATTAAATTAAATGAAATTTACAAATCCTTAATCTACTTAAATGCACTGTAAAAAAATAGTTAAATTCGACACACACAGAGTATTTCAGTAGGTATTTGATATTGGTTGTAAAAAATCCATATACAAGTATAGTAGGAACAGCTAGCGTGTCAAAAGAAATTCATTTTATTTCCAAATTCGAATTGTAGATAATACTCAAAAAAAGTAGATTCGATTGCAATACTTATTCCATTTCTCATTTCATATGATAAAAGGTTTTTTTTTTCAAATCTCAAATCTACTCTTTAAAAAGTACCCAATAGTTGGATTTCTGTTGTAAAAGAGCTGAGATTGATAAAAGCCTATACTATACCAATGTAATGGGATAAGTACCCTACCTAAGAGTTTTTATCTTTTGAGATCTTTCGTAAACTCACCGAAAAAATTGTGAAAGCATCCGGGCTACATACATTGATATAAGATATCTAGTATTTGGTAAAAGTTGGAAAAGTTGGAAATACAAGTAAAGAATTGAAGTTTTTTCATACTTTATAAGTAGTTCAGAAATTGTATGAAAGGATCCTTAAAATACGCATATACTCGTACACGTACGTATACAGGGTTTCCCAAAAAAATCACATCTTGGGTATTTCGAGTGTAATTTGGACTGTTTTCTGACAATTTTTTTGAAAAATATGTCTATGAAATCGACATTTTGAGCCAATTTTTTCTACATTTATTTTGAAAAAATTTTGAGAACTTTTCTTTGAGACACCCTGTATAGTGTACGGATTTAAGTGTAGCTTTATGGAATTCGATATTTTGGCTATATTTTAAGTAGTACAATTAGACTTTTACGCGTAAACATGTCAAGAAAAATTGGGATAAAGCACTATACTGTACAGAGCAGTACTTTATACTTGAGTAAATGTATCTGATGATCTGATGGATGTAGATTGATGTAGTTGGACTCTGGACTCTATTCTCGAGGTGTTAAAATGAAAATCAAGAAAAGTGATGGGGGATCGAAGTGGATAGATTCGGTGAGTTTTTTGTGGTAGATGGATTAGCCAAAGATAGGATTTTTGAGACTGAGATAGATCTAATAGAATTGTGGGAAAATGTCTCTAAGAAGTGAGGCTAGAATTGCAAAAGTAAAAAAGAGAACTTTCTTCTAAATACATACTCGATATTTACTATTTCATATAAAGTATTATATAAAAATCCCAATCCTAATGCAATCTATCCAGTATAGTACTACTCTGCTTTTTGGGAAAAAATTCCATAATCGAATATTCTAACTATAAGTTCAGGTTCAAAACTCAGAATTCAGAATACAGAAAATGATATAGATAAGTACCTTGATTTACCTACAAGTTCAAATAGGTACTTTCTGATATTTCTAAATTTGAAATTTTTCTGGAGATTCGCCTTATACTATTACATCATGTACACTGTATTTTGAACTTAAACCAATTTTATTCTATCCTCTAGATGATTCAAAGGTTCAAATACTGAAGAAAAATTTGATGGAAAA
>JAQIXA010001194.1:0-27543 GCA_034699045.1 Nanhermannia cf. coronata Gr-Ori-00579 | reverse complement strand
GACAGACAGACAGACGGACGGACATGGCAAACGCTATAGCCCTTTTTTCCCATTTTCAATGGGTGCGGGCTAATAAGTCAAGACAATGTACTTTTATTGTATTTATATACCTTCATATATCTACATAAAGTGAATATTCATGTAGGATTAGCTCGCATTTTTTCAAAAAAGGCTAAAATTGGCCAAAATATTTTGATTACCTATCCAGCATTTTTGATTATTTATGAACATAACTTGAGCAATTCTAGAACTTTTTGCATTCTATAAAGATAATTTCTTGCAAAATTTTATGAAATGTGTATAATTCGAAGGATCCCTATTAATTTTTCTAATTTTTAGTGGGATTTTGAGCTTTCGAGATGTTTTTTTCTGACTCTATGGTACAAATATTTAGTAAGAAAAGGCACGAGTTGGAATTTCTTTCAAAGTTGATAAAAAATTTCGGTCATACTTAAAAAGTAAGTACTGTACTAGGTAGTCAGTAGTAAGTACAATAGTAAAATTGCATACTCATAAATTTCATACTGAATAGTACGAGTATATTCATACATTCCAAGATGAGGAAGAGCATATCTCTAATGCATCTGCAATCTACATATTTTAGTCAAAATTCAAAATACCATTTCAAATGAATGGTTTCGCCCAGCATGGACTCTGAAAACCGACAAAAATTCTCTAATGAAACAAAAAACAACAAAACTAGAATTTATTAAGATTTACTTTCATTTTATCTCCATTCTGTAAGCAAATGACAAAAAAGACATAAATATTTTGGTAAATATTAATGTACCCTATCCATACTAGTACAAAATAAACATTAGAAAGCCAGAAGCTATTAAAAGTGATTTATTTCTTGAAATTAATTGTAGAAATACACACAGTACTTAGGTAAGATTAAGAAACAATATAAATGATTTTAAAGTATTTCATTCTTAATTATAATTTTATAGGAAATCGGTCAAAATCAAAAACAAAAATAAATTTGATTCAGTTGATTGCACAAAAACTAACAGTAAGATAATTGGTCTTTTTTGATAGATTAGATAGATTGAGCAAAAAAATCAATTTAATGTAGAGCAAGAGCAAGGCAATTATCTAATACAAATATACCTTGAATTTGAATTTTGATTTGAAAAAAGTTTATGAAAACCTTGAATATAAGCCAATTGATTCATTGCAACTGAATTTCTATACTAAATAATCCACTATCATAATTAAAAAATAATTAAGGTATTTACTATAAGTAGATATTCATTAATATTTTTTGTAAATTCTTGGGATTTGTACAAAATTCTCAAAAGAATGAAATTCCTTTCAGTCTAGCCTATCTACCTACACATTTTATTGATTGTTTCGAAAGTTATTTTATATAGTAATAGTAGGGTATGTAGGTTCTATAGTAGTAATATGTACCAGTAAATTTAAAGGTTTCAATATTTAAAATTATTTGTCTAAGGTAAGGCTAGAATTCTAGGATCGACAATTGTGTTTTGGAAAATGACAAAAAGGATAAAGTCATAAAATCCCAAATGAAAAGGTAACTCAAATGAGACATTTAAAATTTATATGAAATATGAATGTCATATTAAACTCTCCTACAAACTATGTAAGTACATACTATACACTGCAAAATCTCAATCATATTTTTTTCAAATACCTTACTACTACTGCAAGTACTCTACTATTCTGTATTTATTCAAAATTCAAGCCTTTTTTTGTAAGGTAGTTCATAGGTACAAGTTTTATGAAAAAACTTGCCCTTTATATCTCATTTAAATGTTAAATATTCCAATTCAAAAGCTACTACTATGTATACAATTACAGCAGAGGTACCTACTGTATTTGCATTTATAAGCAGTCGGTATCATAACTTTATAATAGGTTCTACTAACGATTAAAAAGCTAATTTCACACGAATTCTGCCATTATAATTACAAGATCTTTCCTTACTTTGTATGTATAAGGAAATTATAAATTTACCTTGAAATATAAGCATAAAATTGAAGAATACACTTTTTACGCCAAGTTTTTATACCATTTATAATCATAATGTGGAAATATTATCAATTTCTGCCCTTTTTGCATAAGTTCTTATCCTTAGTGTAATAATTACATCCTGGTTAATTTAATGCCAATATTTTCCAGATATAAATAAATATTCCAGAAATTTAAATACTCGTATGTAATGAACTAAGATATTTGTTTTAGCATTCTTAAGACATGTTATAAAGTCTTAAGTATTTTGAGTCTGGATATGATTATGATTTGAACAATTGCGTAAAAATGTAAATTTTTCTAAAAAGCTATTTATATTCACTCACTCAACGAGACAATTTATCAAATTGCTCAGAACAAAACATAAAATAATAATCTGTTGGAATACTAATAAGTCTCTAGCTACTATATTTCATAATGTAAAATGCCATTAGAGAGACTGAGACTGAGAAATGTACAACAATTAGCAATTAACCATTATGCTACTTACCTTTACAAATCCTACTACGGATAGATTACAAAATGAGCATTTAAGCAGATACAAAAAGTAAATAGTAAACAAATCGACAAAATTTCTAACAATCAGAATCTTATAGATACAAGTATAGGCTATTACATTTCATGATTTCAAACTAGGATAGATAATAATATTATTATTATTATTATTATCATTATCATTATCATAAATGATATGTTTTGCCATTATACTATACATACGAGTATATAAGCTACTATAGATTAGTACTTTTGTAATCTCATGTACCTATTATGTAATTTGCATAAATCATATTTTATTCGGAATATTTAGGTATTTATCTTTGAAGTTTGCAAGTCTACTAGTATTAATGATAGTATTAATGATAGAATATTAATGTGCCCTGGATAATCTCAATTTTTACGAGAAAAACAGAGATAAAAACTATCATTAGACAAATGGCGAAACTCACGAAATTCTTATTTACATTTTAATAATAAAAACAGAGATTATACCTAAGACCTATTACACATATCATATCTAAGAATAAGAGTATGTAGATATATTTTAATATCTCAATCTTATATTTTACTAACTTTTACCGAATTGTAAATTGTAATTGCCTTCAAATGATTGACCAATCACTTGAATATATAAGTATATTACCAATATTTCGCAATTTTAAATCGATTGCTGCAAATTACAAAATATGACAATTCCTTGACTAATGAAAATAAATGAAGTCTCTTCAGTCTTAATTTAATGACTCTAATAAGTGTGAATATTCCTTTTTTTAATTTCATCATTTAAAATAATAACTGCTCACTTCACTACTTCTTACTATTCAATTAATAATTCATTTTCCTATCTCATCCTCAGATCACTCATTAACGTCAGGAATGAGCAAAATATCATAAATTATCCATTACTTTTACAACCCATGTTATTCGATACATGTACGAGTATTGTAAAAAATATCGTATCTACGAGTATCAGTAGTTTTAAAAATGCGCCTAGTCGACTGGTTATTATAATGGTGATAAACATTAAAAATGTATTAATTTTTATATTAGCATATTAATTTTCTCGAGTATAATGGACAAATTAACCCTAAAAAGCAATTAGCATACAGTCTTAACACTTAAAACACTTTAAAGGATACATTAGCTCGTACTACAAGGGACTATCAGAAGATTAAAAAAAAGTCATCAAAAATCGGCTATAAAAACAATGAGGCAGCATTTTTTCTAATATCCATTTGGTGTTGGCTGTTGGACACTTGGTGAGATTTTTTTGAATCTCAAGCGTGTTAAAAGAAAAGCCAAGTCTTTTTATGACGAGTCAATTTTTACTATTTGTTTCAAGTCAAGGATGGTTGCACTCGAATTGTGAATTGACAAAGAAAAAAAACCAAAATAGAAAGATTAAGACCCACATTTACATGTAGGTACATATATGTGGATTAGAAGGCTTGTATGTAAATAATGGTTTAATAAGACTTACAAAGAACACTAGATAGATATGTCAAGTCATTTATACGTAAAAGATTTCATTTTTATCTTCAATATGCATGTAGGTATTTCAAATCCAAAATGAACTAAATAATATTTTATGGTAAATGCTATGTAATATCAATATAATTGGGAACTGGGAACAAATGATCTGATTTTTAAAACGTAAAAGCAAAATAATATTGTTTGAAAATTGACTATAATAAACAAATTAGTGTAGGTACTATTACTGTGTACTATCTACCCAAAGTGTAACCACTTTATAAAGAACTCCAAGCGATTTTAGGATGAGCCAAAACCTCATAGATAGCTTTTGCTATAGAGAGGTTAGACCTTAAAGCAAGTAAACATTTTGTAAATATTATGAGTTTTGAGGCAGAAATGAATCTAAAATTTTGTGGGTTTCTGACAATTTTTCCGCAAGAATTGACAAAGAATCAAAGTCAAATTTTGTTTACTGACTTCTTTTGAATAAATAATCAGCCAGGGGAGTCAGTAGGTTACTTTAAAAGGATTCTTTGAAAATACGCTACTATAAAATTGTATCTTTTTGACAATAGAATTGTAATCTATTTCAATTTAGAATTTGAGCTATTTATTCAAAGGCTATATAATGGAAAGAATAGATAGTAAATTTAGTAAAATAGGTTCAAAAATGAGGTGAAGCGGAACTTTTACTATCTGATAAATTTCCTATGAAATCCCATTTTGTCATCAATTTCATGAACCTTACTAAACCTTGTGTATCTACCCATATAAAACCCAAAATATCATGCCTTATTTACCTTTATTTACTTGGAAAAATACCTTTAAATCATTAATGTACTACTTTATTTACCTAATATTGTACTACAGACTGACTATGCCTAGTACCTAGTACCTAGACAAACAATTTCCAAATCTCAATTTAAATACTCAATCATGCAAAATGAAAAAAAGCCGCCGACTATCTGTATGTCTCATAAAAACGATAAAATTCAAAGGTGGGTTGTAGGGCGTCATAAAAAAAACCCCAATTTTTGAGATTTTTTAAGAACTGATTTCTTTACGATCTTGTTTTTACCATATTAAACTTTTATTAAATATTTGATCTTGTAAAATATATATATCAATAAATTTACAAATTATAATACCTTTTACGAAGTCTGTATGCTCTACGTGATATAAAATGAGCATAGGGATCTGTAAGTCTTCCATCATCATTGTAAATATTTCTTCGAGAATCACAGGCTAAAACTGCTTCTGATAATGTGATTACTGATTCCTCATTTTGGCCAAACATTTTAGGAATTGATTGGTACAAATCCGTTGGATTTTATTGCAAAAATTCTTGAGTCAATTTTAATTGTAAACCCGAAATCAAATATTTAAGGTCATCTGATCATTGGTCATGTACATATTAGGTGCTAGACATGGTCATTAATACAACTACTGGTTAAGCACTTGTCCACTTTTCACCACTAATCATTTAAAAGCTCCTTATTTGTTTATGTACGGATATGTATCATGAAGTGAATGATTTTTACTATACAATTTTAGTATAAACTTGATGCTAAATGTTTGTATTTCAAGATTTTTTGACAGTTAATCAAATTGCACCTGTAAAATGTAACAAGTTAATGGAATAACTTGTTATAATCCTCAAAATATTTTGCTATCACTTTGGCACAAATATGAGCTCAAAACTCAAAACAGAGCCTAAGAACTGAGGTTAGGGTCAAGAAGATTCAAGACTAAACTGAAAATGGTCTCTTTTCAAGTTCTAATTAAATTCGAACTGAATTTTATAAGCCATTTAATTGTTCTTTAGATTCCATGCTTATTATTCTTAATTTTTTCTTAAAACTGGCTTGTGAACTTCAAATTGTTTCAAATTTCAACGGAAATCCAACAGACTGCTTTGACACGCAAATACCAGTATAGGTACCTATAGGTATACTTATTTAAAAAGTTTTTGATGCCATCGGCCACAATAGATATTTGTAAGACAATAATCTCGTGTGTGCCTTCAGAACTTAAATTCTCGTCAAAATCTTGCCCTTTAAAACCATTAGATAATATAGGCAGGTACCTAAGTAGGTATGAATTTATTGAGTTTGATTCGCTTGTTTAAGTATTGAAATTATCTCACTCACTCGCTAATAAACGCTTGAAAAAAGATGGTTTATTCAACTTTAACTTTAGATTTTGTATCAACAATCTCAATTTTAAAGATCATATAGTATCATAATAAAAGTATTCATATCAGTATTGGTAGTTTAGTAATGAGCAGGTAATAATGTGAGCAAGGGCAAGTAACCTTTACAGATTATAAAATCACTTTTTTTAGTCCATGATCTCATTGATTTCTAGCTTCGATTAGCCACCTAAATGATCAACAATCACTGCTCACATAAAACAGACTACCTCTATACAGTACAGGTCTATCCTCACATAAAAAGTAAAAGTTTTTGCACACTGGGTGTTTATGTAATCTCGATTATAATGAGGTGCTTCACATCAACAGATACTTCTAGTAAAAAAAACTCAAAATCTCAAAGTCTCAAACTCAAATCCAATGCCCAGACACTGATGATTACTGATTATAAATTCTCAACTTGCCCTTCATTATACAATCCTTCTAATTTTATTATCTAATAAAATCTATTTAAGCAAAATCCAATCTCTAAAGTGCTTTAAATCACGTAAGTAATTTAGGTAACAAATGCGTCAGAACAGAACTCTTCTCTAATTGTTCACTGGACTTAATAGACACACTTCAAGTTAGAACCCTATTTATAGATCTAGAGAATTAAGTAGGGTACTGAATTGGAACTCTCACTTTTGATATAAAATCAATTTTTGATGATATTAAAATGTATGTAAGATATGTCAATTTAATTACAAATGAGATACGCACCGTGCAAAAGTCATTTGCAGAATGCATGAAGTAAATAAAAAGATTCTCTTCTTGTTGTTGGTGTAACTTATTGTTAAAGCATTACATTCACATACTATGGTGCTATTCAGTATTAGTGAATGAATGAATGAGTATGTACCTTGATCTAATACTTATTTATTATTTGTATGCAGGCTTGTAACAGGTAAATGTATGCTAAAAAGTACAGCTGGTTCACATACTTGTATGTATACAGGTACGGTATATACCTATTCATGTAATGCTTTGGTTTTTTAACTAACTTATACCACCAAGTCCCCTATCTCATGCTTTGAATACTTGACAAAATACTTATATATTGTGGTTTCAATACCTACTTAAGTACCTATACTTTATATGTAAAGATCTTTGAAGTTGAGACTTGTATATTAAGTAGGCATTATATTTACTGATATTTATATTTAACCTTCGCTTTTTAAAGCATTTTTGAGATAAGTGAATAATGCTCAAAATGCTCAAAATGCAAATGTACTTCAATTCTATCTCAAATGCAAATTTTTATGTAAATTTGACTCTTACCACTATTCGTAGTACTACTGTAAGTAGGTACTACCAATCTTAAAAGCTAAAAGGAATGATGTAAACTTATCTCTAACTTTAGAGACTAGATAGAACTTAAGGGTAAGTTTTATTTATTTTTTTAACTTGGGATTTTTGATGTACTTATATAAGTCTATAGCTGTTGAACCCTTTGCATAGTTTAGGTGTGACTTTGAGCAGTTGACATTGACATGAGCAAAATGCCTATTATGTAATCTAGTTAGTTTATAAATTTAGAAAAAATGGAGATTTTTACACCAAGTTGTAAACTATTCTGTAAACTGGTGATTTGAAGGATTGATTTTTTTCCTGATTACATCTCTCACCGGGGGTAAATGCTTTTTTTTTTTGATGTTTATAATAACTTGAGAATTTTAGACTTTAGAGGTAAAGTGTGCCCTATCTAATGCATCACGTGTATAATTCATATGATTTGAACCTTACTTAATATTTTAAATTATAATCTCCCGTTCCTCAAATGTTGATGAGAAATAAGTCAAGCTTGCAAAGTAATTTCATACACTTCTTGTTCATAAACTCTTTTTTATCATTTTTATATTTTAAACCCTGTAGTATCTATGTATGTTATGTATGTATAAAATGGTAGTAAAAAGCAGTGGGCAGTGTCGGATATTTAAAAAATGATGATTACATATTATGATGAGATTTTTCTTTACGATATACTAATCTACTTAAAATCAGCAAATTGACCTGCCTGTGCATCAAGTAGGTAATATAAGTAGCCGTTTTTTTTCAGAAAAATTTCGCAATAATTTACTACTTCCTTATTTAGGCTATATGTTACACATTGTATCAGTTACTACTAACTGTATCTACGAGTATATCATACATTAATACACATGAACTGGAAGTTTGTAATAAAAAGATTCTAACCTTTTATACATCAACTCAACAGTCCTCAGGATAATCCATCAAAACTTAAAAAAATAGCTTTTTAGGCCCAAATAAGCGAGTAATCAATTACGAAATTTATGGCCATATATAAAGTACAAGATCTATTTTATCTTAGGCTTCATTACAAGTAAGTATAACATTCGTGTTAATCGTATAATTATGTCTGAAATGATTTGTAAAAGTCAGAGATTTTTTTGTTCAAAAACCATAAAATAATAAAAATCTTACAGCCTTTTGACCATTGATTGACATTTTCATTCAGTGTCTAAAGTCTAAGGACTAACCCTAAGGTTCATCTACTATGCTGAGATTGGTCACTTTTCCTGAACTAAATGACAATTCAATCAATACCTTCTGCTAAACTAATTCAAAAAATAAAAAAAAGTTGGGACAAAAGAAGCCACCCTGCTGCGATTGTTGACAAAACTAGGGTGATATATTGAAGTCCAAAGTCAAAAGAGACTTTTCTGACCGTGGGATCCTCGGATCTTGTAAATATTATTTTTCTATTTATTTGAAGTAGGTATTGGGTATAACCAATTTAATGCAAAGTATCCAAAGCCTAAGTACCTTAAAACTAAAATGGAGTTAATCACTAATCTTAAGTAGATTTTAAGTCAAGTAATTTGTATCTGTAATGGTTTTAAGGGCTTGAATATTCCTTGATATGAGATAATATACGAGTGCACTGTTGAAAAAGGCCCTTAATGAATGCAATGATTATTTTGAAATAAATAAAAAATGATTAGAACATTATAGTGCATCACACAGGAAGTTAATTTCCTCCCCTTTGAAACCATCATCCTATAAGTGATAAAAGATTTATTTATTTCCAACTTCAAACTATTGAGATTTCAACCCTTGTACTACTAGGACAGTGTTCAATTTTATAAATACAGAATACAGTAGCTTAAAAATGATATCCAGCTAAGACCTAGACTAGATTGGTTTTGAAAATACACCCACTCTAAACTTCTGCTGGAAGGATTCGCTTGCTTGAATATCCAATTTTAATTGTATAAATTTAAGTATAGCAGTATTTTGCTCATCTTTTAATCTAAATTTTAAGCCATTCTTTATTGTACTTGAGACTTGAAACAAATAAACTGCATCTGAATTCTGAGGACAATGACAAATGCAAAACAATCCTCGCCCACAGTCCATTTTTCCATTTAATTAAATCAACAATCCATTTTGGGGCAAGTGTTGACTTCTGTACTGAACCTTAAAAATTTGTATTTATTTTATTGTAAAAATCTACATAGTTGTATCAGTATACTCGTAGTAGTAAGTAGTAGTCAGTAGTCAGTAGTATGAACGTAGAATCTTAATTAGAGCTAGTAAATCTGTGAAACAATGTAAGTTATGCTATCTAGCTAACCCTTAGGTCTTTTTAAGGGCTTGATATTTTGAATTTTTTTTGTTTAGAATTCATAATCAATTGGATTTGGTTTACATTTGAACTTAAATATTTGCATGAGAATCATATAAATCTTGAATGAATTAATTCAATTCTATACTACTACATACTGGATAAGGGGGTGTAACTTTGCCTTTGAATATCTGTAGGTATATTGAATTTGACTTTTTTAAACTATTTTTTGTTTGTGGTGAAACCTTTGGTTTCTGAACCACAAAGAAAAGAAAGAAATGAAACCAATTTTAAATATCTATAAGGAATAAAGTATGTAAATTTGAGATCAAAAGCACCAAAAAAACACCAAATGATTTAAATTTTTTTCAAAATTACAAACAAGGGTTTCGAATGAGAACAAGGATATTAAGATTTATAGGCGCCTAAAGTAGTACAAAAGCAAGACCACCAATATTTCGTACCAATTAATTTAATTAAATATTTTTTACGATATACAAGAACCAGCCTTGTCTCACATTTTATTTTGAGTTTAATGACACTTTAGATCATATTGATAGTAAAAAATAGTCATGACCATCAAATAGTAGTTGGTCGAAGGTATAAATAAATAAAAATTAGGCTTTTTATTAATAAAATCCAATCATAAATCTGATCACTTCAAGTATTTTTGAATCAATTTCATATTATTATTTATGCTTTACAGATTTTGGTCTCAATTTTATAAGTAGCTATGTAAATATGATACATAAAGTCGACCTCAAAATCTGGTTTTCAGAACTAAATTGATTCGAAATTATATATCTCCTATCAACAAAATTAAATTTCTGGTCAATTTCGCAAATTATTTCCCAAAAATTTAAAAAGAATTTGCAAAAATTTCTAAAAATTCTTACAAAAATTTAAGAAAAAACAGACAGACTGTCTACTTGTCTCATTTTGAGAGAATCCAAGCTAAAACCTAAACAGGAGACAAGAGAAATCAACTAATCATTTTTGAATCAAAATCAAAACCAGAGTCTGGATTTGTGCTAGCCTGGCTCCAGGAAAATTATCCATAATATTATATCCATATCATATTCTATTAAATACTTCAAGTATTTATCACAAAGTCAGAGTTCAAGGTAGTTGTAGTACATACGAGTACCTACATAGTAGAAATTCTCTTGGATTTCGATTGGAATCAAATTGAATAGAGAAAAATGTTACAAGTTGTGATAAAGATCTAATAAATAAGTGTGTACAATGTAAAAATTGTGGAATTTATCATAGCCTGTGCCTTAAGGTTTGATCAAGCAAGACTCCTGGAGGTAAATTTGTAAATATTCAACCATGTATGTACACTTGTATTACCACATTTCTAATTCAACAACAAAGCATTTTAACAATAATTGTTAGCCTTATTATGTTAGCTAACTTGCTCATTTGTTGTAGTGATACCTTGTATGTCTTAATGTTATGAACTTATGAATAATGATTTAAAATCATTTTTCCATTTCTAAACTTCTTTATACCTACGTCTATTACAATTCTGTATACTAGTAGAAAATATCCATGATATGAAGTGTATTTTTCTACTAGTATTTATCCTGCAAGACATTCAACTTGAATTAAGATCAAGAGTTTATCTTCATTTCCTTCACTATTGTTGTCCAACCTTCAACTTTGCTGTATTCTGTAGGTACAAAAATTATAATACATACTGATACTAGGTATAGAAAGTAGTAGTACGAGTAATAGTACAATTTGTTGCCTCAGTTCGGTGTATTTGAAGGAAATCTCCTCTCCAGAATAAGAATATAAAAATACAAAAGAGTCGAGTTTGTACTCAAATCATATATTATTATATTAGATTTAGCTCGACCTTATAAAACTCTGAATAAAGTCCTATGATCCTTGAATATTATTTTGGTAAATTAAGCCTATATTTTGATAAGAAAGATTGGTATATAAAAAAATCTTCATTTGTCTCAAATTAAATTTTGAGACAACTTTTCTAAACTTAATTATAAGGAATTTTTGACATAATTGATCCTTTAATTTTATACTCCAGTTATATTTAGTAACATTTAGGGCTAAAAGGTCTACTGAAATATTGAGTTAAAAATGATAGATTTTTTTCAGATATCTAGGTAAAATATTCTGTAATGTAAGTTTTATCAGTAGGTGCTTGAGTGCTTGATATGGAGCTTTTGGGATGTTCATGAGTTTTTTACGACTTTATAATTTAGCTTTGGTCTTTAAGTAGTTGTAGTAAAAAGCATTTATTATACATTAGTATTAGTAGGTATTTATTATATATGTAGGTAGGTAGTATTATCCAAATACTTATTAGTATTTGGATAATTTTAAATACATTTTGAAGAAGGGTAGGGTTTCCTTCTAAAAAATAGAATGACAGGAAAACCTTATGTAATATAAAACGCAGCTCAATCTCCGAAAAAAAACTTTCAATCAAAATCTAGAGCCTCAGATTATAAAAAAACTCGACTCTTATTTCATTTTTGTAAAAAAATTCATTCAATCTATTTATACACAGACAGGACATAGACATACCTCAAGATATTAAGTTGTCTCGAATTTCATATTTCCCAATTATTCCATTATTACTAATTCTTATTACAAGATTGGAATTCCTGAAGGCTTTAGAATATGAATGGGAATCTTTGATATTAAAGAATTTGAAGAAATTAAAAAAATATTAAATGGAATTCTTAGGGAATAATTTTTAGAATTTTTTGAAGAAAAAAATCATGAAATGGCGTTAATACTCGTACGAGTAGATGGTTTAAGAATTCTTTTTATATGACTCTCATAAATCCTTCTAAAATTATACATGGGTCATAGACACAGGCAATATTTGTACCCTACACCAGGCCATACCATTACCATAAATCTTGCCGATTTTACAATTTTACCATAAACTGTAAACTAAGGTTCTTACTCTATGCATGGTCTATGACCCAAGAATCAGAACTGAAATAACCTTTTCTCCCGAAAATTTTTGACGGACCGGAACAATGGGACGAGTTCAAATTTTAAATATTTTTGAAATCCCCTACCTACATGCATAATATTGGAAAGTACATCTGTCAAACTAACGAAAGATCATCTCACAATTCTAAAAGTACCCATAAGGATGCAATTCATTTAGTTAGACCCATCTAAAGGCAAAATATAAATGGTTAAACCATTTGTTTTTAGACCATTAAGTAGATAGATACTTATTTGTACAATAATTGGTTTAAGTTTTGAAAAAATTCTCATCGTTTTTGAACAAGAAATGCAACAGATTACATTCTCAAGAATCAAGAACATGTGCATTTCAAGAGATTAGACTACTGCTGGCCTACTCCAATATATAATAATTATATCTTGAGATTTTAGATAACTTATCTTAATAGTAGTAGGCTTTGGTCAAAAGTCATTCAAAACTCTAGATAAAAAAAATTCTTTTAAATTGCAATGCAATTGCTTAAATACCTAATAGATATGTATTCTGTATATGCTAGATGCTAGGTGTATTCATATGATTACAAGGATCGAGTTGAATTTCAGAATTTCAGATTATCAAAATAATCCGATGATATCAAACTTGAATTAAGTTGACTGAGGACTCTGAGGAATTTGGATACAAAATTTTTTG
The DNA here is from genome assembly GCA_034699045.1 of Nanhermannia cf. coronata Gr-Ori-00579. Taxonomy (NCBI): domain Eukaryota; kingdom Metazoa; phylum Arthropoda; class Arachnida; order Sarcoptiformes; family Nanhermanniidae; genus Nanhermannia; species Nanhermannia cf. coronata Gr-Ori-00579. The sequence goes on along the minus strand of JAQIXA010001194.1, from coordinate 14,151 downwards.
AGATTGCAACTTGTTATATAGCTTTTTATACGTAAGTTTAGTATCTTTAAAACTAAATTCTTATACCTATGTAGGATCAAAGATATTATTCGACAGCCGACTTGAGACTGGATCTGAAATCTGTAAATGTCGGTCCCAGTCTCAATAGTTTAACTACTTTAAGCATTATAAAATACGTAGTAAGCTTTTATGTCATCACCAAAATGTCTTTGATATTGATATGCAAATCCAATCAAAAAGTTTATAAATCCTACAAAACTACTCGAAATTCTTGTCCTGCTGTGAGAAATGAGGATTTTAGTGTGACAAAAAAGTGAATTTGACGACAGCAGGGGCTTTCAATTTCATACATAGTCATATACATATTTATAAGTACATATAAGGGTAGGTAGTTGATGAAAAAATAATTTGCTAAAATAAACAATATGTCAAGAACAAGATTGGTTTCAATATATCATTCAATAGGAAATGCAAAAAAGTGCGATGAACTATCGATACTAGTACCAGTACTCGTATTACACAAGGTATTAACAAGGTATTAAAATCATCAAGAGCTTGAGCTAAAAGTTTTTACAAGTATTTTATTACTTGTTGAGAGTTGATATGTAAGACCAACCTCAAAAAATCTTAAATTTTAAAAATCAGAGTTGTTAATAATATTTAACATAGATCTTATTGCAAAAAGAATCAACTTTTAAAATGTTAAGTAAACATTTAAGTAAATACTTAAAAGTTCATAAAAAAATTCTTTAGGTCTTGTGGGTTTCAAGTTTCTGATTTTTGGTAGGATATAGGTACATATATATATTGAAAAAAGTGCAAAATTTGCAAAATATTTGTCACAAGACAAGCCTGTTACTACCTATAATAAAATTTATGATCTTATCTTTAGGTGCAAGTTAGAGCCAACTTTAATTTTTTGAAGATTGAAAATTATTACCTCAATACATTACTTTACTCTATACCAGGTAATAGAGCAATTTAAGCTTATTATAAGTAGGTATGGCTTGTAAAATCTTGTAAATCTAGTAAATTTTAAATTGCTGGTTTAATGCACTTTTTTGTAAAGATAATAGAAGTTTTATGGCTTCAAAAAGAGCCGCAATTGTGTTACGGTTAACTATCTTTACGAGAAATAATTTTTTGAATAAACCAACTTACACCCGACACCAAATCCAATTAGGCCAATGGCCAATGGACTTACTATTACCGATTACCTATCCATATAATGATCAGTATCTCATAATTATGCAAACAAAAATCCTAATTTTATCTCTAAATTCCAACTATGTGTGAAAGTACTCGTATTTTCGATTTTTGATCGATATCTTGAAAGTACCCAAAATTGTACCTAATGTAAAAATATCCTGAAACTTATTTTTTGATTGTATAATTATTAACTTTCGCTCTATATCAGGGCATAAATATCGGCAAAGTACAATGGAAATTTACATTTTTACATAAGTGCAATTTGTAATATTTATTTATGGTCATGCTCCAAATACCTTAATATGTAAATAATGTATGTTTTCATGCTTAATATGTACCTTATTAGATTAGGTACTACATATAGGGGTAGGATTATCTAAATCAACAAAAATACGTAACACTTGACTAGTTTTATAATGTGCTGAGGGGATAATTAAAATCTCGTTTAGATTTTAGAATTAGAAAAGGTGTAGAAAATCTGTACTTACCATATAGCAATATCTTCATCGACTTGTGGTTCAGGTATTATGGTCTCTTGTTGTTGATCTTCGACAGGTGTTGCATCATCATCACCATTCAAAGTCTCACAATGTTGATTTTTCACAATGATTTCTTCTACATCTGCAACAGCATCTGTATCAGCATCAGCATATGTATCAATGATTCCAGCACTTGTGTCAATTCTCCCCAGTTCCAAATCTTTTGATAAAATTCCGATTTTCAAATGGTGAACCTGACATAGAAGTGAATCACGATCAGAACACACTAATTTGAGTTGATTGTAAAGGTCGAGTATTTCCTCTCTTTGTCTTTGAACAAGGAGTTCATTTTTACAAAATTTCTCAGAACAAACAGTCAAATCACCCATTTTGTGATTGCTCAAATTACTGCTTAAATTTTCCAACTGATCTTGATCTGTACAAGTACTCGTACTAGTATTATAGGGTGGTGGAAAATTTGAACTTGGGTCATTTTCAGATCCGAATTGTCTCTGTCTTCGATTGGATGTTGAAGTTGAGGTCGGGAAATGTTTCTCGTACGAGCTCATTATGGGAAATGATAAGGATTCTGGAAAAAAGTTCAAAATTAAAAATTTGTTAATTATACTACTATGTAGTAGTTTCAAGTCTCAAGTCTTAAAATACACTGAACAGTGAACTTGACTTTGACGGTAGTAGTACTATAGTATTAGGTCTCTTTATAAGAGTCAATATAAACAATTGAAGAATCTAATCTGAGCAAATATGTTCTTTAATTTCTTATTTTAAGGTCCGTTGAACCGTAGTAATTGTAATCGCAGTATCAGGATCAGTATCAGTAGTAGTAAAAATTTTGTTGGATGGTTTGCAGTCAAATCAGACTTGACTTTTGACTTGGCTTTGTCTTTTACCAATAGTCTAGTAGTCCTACAGATTAGTATAGTACCTATACTTGTAAGTCTTATACGACTATTAACTTTTATTTATTTTGAGTTTTGAGTTTAAGTTTAGGTCTTGAAATCTGTAGTCTGTAGGTCTGTCTATGTGGGTATTATATGATATGACTAACTATTTCACTTGAAGTAAGTAAGTAAGTAATATCTCTAGTTATTCCATTAGGCTTATGAAATATTTGAAAATGTACATGATATTATTGGTATTCTCTCCTTCTTCGGGGTTTTAACTTTTAAACTTTTAATACTTGAAGCTTAACTCACTCAAAAGCAAAAGCTTTTAAATCCCCAGAACACTCTAAATGTCTTTATATAACCAGTACCATACTATTTGGGCGATTCTTAGCTAGGTCAAAAATTCATAATACGAATATTCTAATTGCATCCTATAGTTAAGTACATACTACCTAGACCCGATGATCGAAATACACCAGGTTTATATCTATCAGTATCTGTATCTGTAGAACTTTTTTACCGGTAGTTTGTATCTCAAGATAAGAAAAACCTTCTGCTTGAACCTTAGAGATATGAACTTACTACTTATGTACGACTTATAAACCGTCGTCACCGTATGCTAGTTATTGAAAAATATGTAAAAAAGTTTATGATAATAATTTATAAGGGAACTTGGTCGGTCCTTTTAAACGAAAGACCAGAAGGTTTTTTAAACTTACACACACGCCCTTATCTTGGAAAAAAATTTAGTTCCGGGGGAGCACTTACAACTTACAAGATACTTGTAATATCAGACTATCAGTAGTAGATACAAAGGTACCTACTATATAAAAAAGTAATTTTTAATACCATACTAGGTAATAGGCAATGATATTTAAAGTATCAGAAGGTACTAGTTGTAATAACCGAGTTGAATGATAAATGTGATGGAGAATAATCTTACAGCTCGAGGGTTATGAAGTAACTGAAACTTGGAGTATATTTTTGGATTCATTCTGATACTATGCCATCATATTATATGAATAATTTTTAATAATGGTAATAATGGTTATACCATCATAATTCTTGATATGTTAGATAAAAGGTTTGTTTTATAAGTAGGTTTGTAAGGAACTTGAACTTGAAATTTTTGAGAATTTATCTGATTATGTAGGAGCTGCTGACTTTTAAATGCTAATACTAATAATGCTAATGCTGACTTTTATAAATATAATAAAAGTATTTTATTTTTTTGATAGGAAATTATCGTTGGTTTTGATGATATTATTCTTGCTTGCTGTTCTTCAAATGCTCGGTTGAATTTTAATTTATTTACCAAAGTATAGTTATAAGTGTTCTGTAATAACTTTGGCCTAGTGGGTCCAATAATAAAAAGGTCCCTTAAAAACAGACTTTTTTCAAATGGCATAGCTGGCCGTTAATTTTTTTTATTCAGCTTTTTCTAAGCATATAATTTTTTATTATGAATAGTCGCCTTATTTGGCTTCAAATGTCCAATTGAAATTTAGCATGGTTTTATAGCTTTTTTGCAAATTCTTGTTTGTATTGAATAGATACCTTAGTATGAATAGTGCAAAAAATTTATGCCAAATGCCAACCTCAACTGATCCTTTTTAAAGTTGGATATATTTTGTATAAAGAATAAAAGACCGTTTTTTTTCTTTCGCCAACCAAACACAGATAAATTTTGAACATTGAGATTGAATTAGATGAATGATAAAGAGCAGAATAATCTGTTAAATGATATAAATGCTATAATACATAAGTAGGCATAAATGGATTTATTTGCTTTTTATATAATCATGTTTACAGAGAGTGGAAATTTTGCAAATATTCTCCACAACTTTTTTGATTGAATGATTGATACTCTTGGGGTTTTTTGATGGCACACTTTTTCATCCTACAGATATTATGAGTGCTTTTAGAATATTGTTTTTTTACAATATCTATCTAGATAATCTACAACTTTATATCTTAGTATGTAGTAGGTACTACAGGCAGTATTTGCAATTAGATTAGATTGATTAGGAATACGTAGTAAATGTTTACTAATATCTATTTAGGCATCTTGTTTAGGTTTCGTGTTAGTTGGTTGATTTCCCTCAATATAGATACCTACAATGCTAAAAGGGATATCAAATGTATCAATATAATGATTATTTATGGCTAATTTCAAACCTTGCTTGTTTGTATGAAAATGGGTCGAAAAGGGTTGGGTCATAAGAAAATTGGGATTAAAATAATAAAATTATTTGATGAAATAAATGACCTACTTATCCTTTTGGTCTGGTCTGGACTCTGGACTGGATAAGATTTTTCTGTAAAAGAACCTACCTATTATAAGTATCCGTATATTATACGAATTTACCATTTCCATTCAATCCCAATTTTCTAGATATTTTGGGAAATAAAAATAAATGAGCCTACGGAAATATGATTAGTCGTAGTTGTACTGTACTGTACTGTACTGTACTGTACTGGCAGCTTCAAGATTCTAGGTTTTGAAGACTTAGGTAAAATCTTATAAAAATAATATTTGTAAAGGGAATCATAATCTAGTAATAGTAGGTACCTATGTAGTAGTGAAGTGAAACGAAATGACCTTATTTCTGCTTTTTTTATTTCAAATTTCAATTAAATTAATAAGATTTTTATATCAGAACCAGAGCTAGTCAGAGTCAGAGTTTGAATGTGATTTAGATAGTCTGGAGTCTGGAACTGGAAAGATTCCAAAATTCAAGTAAACAGGAAGAAAGTTACATAAAAACCTAATGTAATTTAGATATTAAATATTTATATCATTATCAATTAGAGTACCTGGAAAAAAAAACTTCTGGTTTTGAGTTCTGGGTTGATTTTGTAAAAGAATTGCTGATACTAATGAGTTTAATTTAAACTTGAAATAACTTGAATTTTTTAACAAGATTGACATGATCTGTTATAATTCCTAGAGTTTCTTTTCTAAAATAGAATAGCATTTTTATGCAAATATTTTTTTATCTCAAGTTTTTGAATAGAAAATGTAAATGTTTGGAATTTTTTCGTTTTTACCTTCCATACTGATATATATCAGTATTCTGTAAAATACTGCAGTATATCATTAGATGCTCGGTACATACCTTACTTGAACTTGCACATTTTTGTTTGTATAAGTACAATGTGAAATTTTTAGCTTAAAAATGTTCTAATTAGATTAGAATTTTAAATTTCTACAGTTGAATAATTCAACAAAAATATGGAGAGAAAATCTACATAATTATTAATCAGAATGCAGATGCATAGGTACTACGAGAATACTTATATTTGTCAGTAAATTAGGTATTTTACTTCAGAATACTTACTTATAATAATTTACTAGTACCCTAAGTAGTAAAAGTATAGGAAATGAATTCGATTTCTATTGCGAATTTTCCATTGAGTGTTCAAGTACCTACTATGTAAATGCTAATCGTAAGTACTGCCTATATACCTATACTGAAAAAGCAATTAGAAAATTTTCTTATTTTGAAGAATATAATTTAAGCTCTTATTAAGTGCATGTATAATGCACCCTACCTAGGTATAATAAATAATTCCTAGATGTATACTTGTGTATTTCGACGCAATCGATTCGGTTTGACGTGTCAATTTATACAAGTAAGTAATCGATCGATTTTAATAAATTCTTTTACTAACTTATCGTATTTTTTGTGATTTTTACCTCTCCAGTATCAGAATTTTTATGGATAGACTTGTAGGCGTAGTAGGTAAATAACAGTTGGTACAATGCAATGTAAAGCTAATAAAATCCTAAATTATAGTGTATGATAATGCTATCGAATGAGTGTCTTATTAAAAAGATCGTCGAAGATTTAGAGCTATAATAAGGTTATGTATGTGTATATATGGTAAGTTTGTATCAGTCAGAGTCAGTTTGTATTCTGGAAACCTAATTCTAGAAGTTATTTACTAATAATTGACTTATGTAAATTATGTACCTTACATTTACCTAAAATAATAACGATTATTTACATTACAGGGTACAATATTTACTCAATTAAAAATTTATCCAGGATACACACACAAGTAGGGTACTATTTTAATTTATGTAATACTTGCCTAACATTTAAAGAAGCATACGTATGTATCTACATATATCTAACCATAAGATAGTAGGTAATAGGTAAGTACCATACTGCCTTAATACAACCAATTTTTTGCGATTTTACAATAATAATTGATTCCAAATTACTACTCAATTACTAATAATTAAAAATAATAGATACCTACCTTTCCTTAAAGTTGTTTAATATCAATACAGATATGCTTATTATTGAGTAGGTACTTAGGTACTTATATGATTCAGTATAGAGGTATTAAAGATAGTAGATCACCTAAATCACAATTCTCAATTCACAACTCACAACACAAAATTTCAGAAAATTGAAAATACTTGTTTATTATTTCAATTCAAAACAATTTTAAATAGATTTGCATATTAAATTAGCACTCTTTTTAATACGATAAAATGTAATTAAAATCGAGAATTGGTAAATGATTGAATGTAATAATAATAAATAAAGTTCTTGAATTTTTTGAAATTAACTTTATACTAGTAAGTTTTTCAAAAATTGTAGCTTGTCAAATAAGTACTACTCTGTGAGACTCTGAATATGAGTAGTGATTGAGTGAACTAGCCGATTCGGATTAGCGAAAGAAACATAAAAAATACCATTTATTTCGGGTTTTCGGTTATAATAAGTTTATACAGCTAGCTAGTACGATAAAGTAGGGTGCATATATATAGGTAAACATTTTCATACAACAACATAACGTATCTGTAGTCTGTAGGTATACTTAATCGTCTGGTTGATATTAGGGTGAAATATCGATCGAATTTTTTTTGAACCCTCATCAGACAGAGACACGTGAAATGTGGGTACCATATATCCCGGTCCGAACCCCGATCCTGATCCCAATATAATTATATTGCATCTGTAAAAGTAACATCTGATGGAAAGCAAGCCTTTGAAGGGTGAAAGTGAAGATAAAATTGGGTCTGGGTATCAAAAAACTAAATCGAGATTTAACTTCACTTCAAATCTAACCAGAGAAAAGAAAAGATCAAATATTCACTTTATAATTTATTAATTACACTACACTATTACATAGATATCGATATTTATCGATAATTATTAATTACTTTTTTTAATATTGCCTACCATGCATCCATTTACAGGAAAAAAAAAGAATTTATGAAAGCAACTTGGTAATTAATAAAATAATGAATAAGTTTCATTATCATAATAGCTTAGGTTAGGTAAGTCAAGTGTTTTTTATAGTCTTGCTAGCATTTGACCATTTATTATTCATTTTATATTTTTGAATTTAAAAAAAATACAATTAAAAAAATCGTTTTTCAAAGTTTAAACCCCGAGTGAATTGAAGAAACACCAAAAGTTAAATTTTCATATGTTACGAACCGAAAACCAGCTACTTCGATCATTCTTTTAAATTCATCCTAAAAAATAAAAAAGAGCAATTAAAGTTAGTTAAAATAAAACATTTTCTTTTCTTGATGAATATTAGGTAATATTAGGTAATATTTTAGTATTTCGTAATATTTCGTGTTAAATTAAACTTATATTTTACGTAATTTAAGCACTTTCATTATAATTAGCACTTTCATTATAATATAAACGAATTAGATTATCTATGTATAATGTATACTAGTATATGTACTAGCTTTAAACAAAGAGTGAAATGAAACAATTTTTAATTAATAAATACCCTACCTATATTAAGAAGTAAGTAGTTAATTGGACTTGAAACTATTTTAAAATCTAATTCAAAAGGAGTACAATTAGAAACACTTTAACTTACAATAAATAATTCCATTTCTCTTTCGTTTCATTATTTTTAAAGTTAATTAAATGCTTATTTATTCAAATATTTTTACCTGACTAGGGAATTTTCTAATACTTTGGACTAAATATTCATATGAATCCCAATCACCAGCTATTATTTGTCCCATAACAGGAATAATTTGAAAAGAATATTGATCATAGGCCCTGCAAAGTAAAGAATAGAAATATTATATTGTTAATTAGAGTAAAACGATATTAAAATAATTGATTTACCATTTTACAGCTGGATTTGTTACATGACTAAACTCCAAACACATAAATCTACCACCAGGTTTTAAAACTCTATAAGCCTCACTCAAAACCTATTAAAATAAAAGTACAGAGTATTAAAGTTAACAAATATTAAAGATTAATTTGATTCTGAAACTTTACTTGATCAATGTGGACACAATTACGAATACCGAAGGCAATTGTATAGGCATCAAATGACTCGTCTTCTATTGAATGCAAATTTTCAGCATCAGCTTCAAGCCAATCTAGTAATAAAATAAAAATAAAAGTCATTCTTATAGTTATTCTTTATAAAATCTTTATCATTATATTAGGAAATTAAATATCAGGATAAGTTTGCCTTTGTTTACAATAGGTATTCTATTTACCTGTTCTTTTTTGTTGATCTTCTGTTAACATTTTTGAAGCTCTCCCTTTAAAAATTGTATAAAGTTTAATTAGCATTACATCTTAACTGACTTATTCTTGTAATCCAAATTATCTTAATAATATACTTACCTTTGCCAACTTCCAACATTTTACCATTTATATCACTCACTAAAACAGTCCTTCTACTAAAAATAAAAGAGTCAAAATTACATTACTAAAAATTCTTTTATTTATAATTTGTATGAATAAGTAACCTACTCTAATAAAGGATTAGGCTCAGCTTCACTAGGACTAGAATTATGGAGTCTTGACTTAGATGATTGACTTAAATTTGGTTTGACCTCTTGATATTTTAAAAATCTAAAAGCAATATCTCCAGTTCCACCAGCAACATCGATTAATTTAGTTGAAGGTCCAGGATTCAATCTATTGATAAACATATCCTTCCAGACGCGATGAACACCAGCACTCATCCAGTCATTCATGACATCATATTTCTGAGCTACATTCTCGAAAACTGTCTTCACTACAATTAAACAATAGACAATAATTAAAATCAAGATACATACTGTAAAATATCGATTAAAAATTAAAGCTTTTTCTTTAAGTACCTACTTACCTTTTTCAGCCTTTTCTTGCTCAGAAACAGTTTCAAACTAAAAGACCCATTACAAAAAGAATAATGAAATGAAATTACATTCTTAAAAATCTTGTATTATAAATTAGATTATGATTATGACAGGATAATTAGGTATGTATGATATGATTATAATTAGGTATGTAATAATATTGAATATTTAAAATTGTAAATTGTTAAAACTTACACCAAAATGGGTTTCTTTTTCAGGTGAATAAATAGGCTCATCTGGTCTTGACGAATGGGAACTTGTCCATCGGCTAAAGCTTCTTAAATGACATTTTAGACAAATCGCTAATCTTCTGGTTATACCGGGATCCATTACCATTAATTACTTAATTGTATTGGTAAGCTGTACTGTAATTAGTATTACAAATTACCTAATCAATGCCAATGCCAATGCATTTGTATTTATTTTTATTTTTTTAATTTTAATTTTAATTTAAAAGTATAATTTGAAATTTCTAAATTTCTAAACTTTCAAAATTATTTTGTGGATTATTTTGCCACTAAAAATCTAGGATATAAGAGTATAAGAGTAAAAATAGTGTTTTTATTTTAGGTTTTTTATTATAGGGGTATCATAAGTCATAAAAGATTTTTTTACAAAAAATGCAAAATAGAAACCAAAAAACTAGTTCATAATTTTGACTTTTGTCAAAGTCAAAAATTTCGAGTTTTGTATTGTATACTGTAGTATGTACTATTTAATTTAAGGGTACATAATATGTTAGAATAGAATATCAAAATCGCAATTTTGTATTTCAGTTTCAGTCAAGTCGAAATGTCGAAATCAAATGAATTTTAATAAAATGATTGATTGAAATCAAATCAAAATATGTTTTTACATTTAAAGGTACCTAGGTATATCAAATATTTTTTTATAAACTGAAACTGAATTGAATATTAGTCATACCTGTAGTCTGTAGTCTGTAGTACGATTATCTATTTAAGTAGTAAAGAAAATATCCTTAAGTATTTATTAAAAATAATGGATAGCAAAGTATTAATATGATCACAAGTTTACAAGTAGTTAGGTAAATTAGGTATGTAAATTTTTAAAATATTTATATTATAGGTAGGTATTAGGTAAAGGTATAGATGCATGCCATTCATATTCATATTCATAAACTTGTTGTTGTAGATGTAGGTATTTGCAGTTTTAGATTATATTAGGATTCTGTTTATGTTTTACTCATTTACTTCAGTTCTGAATCTGAATTATCAATTTTAACTTCAATTTTGTGATCAATACCATGTAAAATTGATGTCAAAATTTCATTTTTCGAAGCTTACAAATGAATAAAACATAAACTGTTTTCTAGCAGGTATATACTTTACATTATTAATTTTATATTATATTACTCGTATTTAGATTTATTTTTAAATTATTAATCTTCGTTAGCAAAGAGGTCATTTTATTGAATAATAAGATTTTTTAATCCTGTTTTCTCCTTCAAAATTTGGAATCCTTCAGGAGTCATCTAAAGATAAGGAAACAAGTTCAAATACATATGAATTGATATGCATAACATCTAGTTTAAGTTAGGTAACCTATAAATAATAAGATACTTGTACTTGAAGTATTTAGATAAAATATTACCTCTGTATTCATTAATCGAAGTGTTCTCAGATTTTTCATCCCTTCAAATCCAAATTTTGCACTCAAATCAGTGATTTTAGGGATAGAAATTCTTCTAGTGACAATGCAAATGGCAAAACTTTCAAGACCTATAATATTGTAAAAATTACATCTTTTAAATATGTCAAAATATAAATTCAGTAATGTGGCAATTCTTACTCTTAAGATGAGAAATAGGCAATCCAATTTGTTCTTCAGGTTTAATTGGCAAATCTGGATTTGTGGATCTGATTCGAAGAGCTTCTTCAGTTAGACCAGTTAACCCTGAGACATTTTAGATTTTAGACGATATTTTTTAATGAAATATAAGATCTGTATCTGTATGGTACTATTTTATATAATTGAGGAATTACCACAATCTTTCAACTCGTTTGAACAATTGATCAAATGAAGTTCTTTCATATTCTTATATTGTCTGATTATCAACTGCAATTCTTCATTAGTCATTGAAAGATTACTAAAATTATTTTTCATCAAAGTAAACTTTTCCAAATTTGGAAATTTTTCAACAATTGATGGTATTTGAAAAGTAGGTCTGGGTTCACCTTCATCAGAAATGCACATCATATACTTCATTTCGAGGCAATTCGGGAATTCGGGTACTTCCTTATGGGACAAGGGCCAATCAGTTGAATCTGAACTAACTATTTTGAAGTCAATTTTGGTCAAATTTTGAGAAAATTCCAAAAGTTTGAGAATACTTTGTCCATTCAGACGATGAGCTGAATATCCGAATTGAAAATATAAGCAATTATATTTCAAACATCTCAAAAATTCTCGTTTTGATTTAAAATTTTCAATTCGTTCTTCCAAACTCAAATTGTCAAAAGAGCATCGATCTTTGAGCATAAATAGTTGGATTTTTTTCAAATTAGTTTGACTTTTGACCATTGTCATTATTTTATTTTGGATGTTGTCATTAATCGGATCTGCATAAGGAGCTGAACCTAGTGATACAATTAATTCTTCAAGTGCTTTGAATTGTACCAATTTCTTCTTGTCAAAAATACTCATTATATTTTCATCAAGTCTATGTTTGATCTCATAATCTTTGTAATAGCTGACTTGATCTGGAAAGATGATTGGAATTTTGGATTGATCCACAGTGATGTTGATTTTTTTCAACGATTTTGAAAATTTTGTGAAATAGTCAAATGACATACTAATACCAAACAGATGATAATTCACAATCATAGGACCATCTGTAAGTCCTTCAATTTTTGGAAGTTGTATTTTGACAATTTGTGGATTTGAACTTGTTCTAACCCCTTCAACGTCTATTTTGACCAAAAAATCTTTAAGCTCACATTCAGAACAAGAAATCATGAAGCTTAAAAAGTTCAAAATTTTGATATGGATCAAGTGAACTTCAAATGAGGTCAAATTGTACAAGAAATTTTCTTTCTTCTGAACTAAATCATTAATATTTTTCAAATCATCAAATAGAGGTCCAGCTCTGCCATAATTTGGAAATAATTCTGCAATCTTATCAGCCATTTTGATGTCTTCAGAAGAACCTTGAATATACTTGAAGTGTACAAGATTTTCAAAGTTTCCCAAAATATTGATGATTTCCTCAAGATTCAGAAGGTTATTTTGTAATTCAAGAATTTGTAAATTCATTGTAATTAACTTTTTCATACAATTCTCAAGTAAATGTTGATCAGAATTTGAAATTCTTAAAGCTGCATAGTTCAATTGGTAATCGCCAAAATAAATGTTGTATCCAAATGATTTTGATGAATCAATGGTATGCTTTGATCCATCAAAATGTGCAATGTATTTCTGATAAAATTCACCTTCATATAAATGTTGAACACCTTTGAACCAATGTGGTGAAATTAATCGACATTTTTTCAGCTCTTCAAGCTGTTCTCCATCATCAAAGTTTAACATGATTTTTGAAAATAACTCCAACTAATAATTAGATTAGAAAATGATTAGAAAATTTAGTACCTAATTACAATTGTCAAAGTTAGTTTTTCGGAATTACAGGCAATTTTGGAGTTTCTGGAACTTCAAGTGAAGTAGTGCTGGAATTTTGAATCGAGTCCATCATCATCATCAAATCTAAATTTGTCAGTTTCATCAACCAAAGTTATAGATTCCAAATATCGGTGTGTAATTTGCTAGTTCGATTTTTATCTCTTATAATTAAGTAACTTTGACAATTATTTTAAGATTGAGCATTTTTGTTTCATTGAATTCAATCAAAATAGACTCATAAATATCATAATAATCATTTTATGGATATGCTGAGTGATCCTGTTACATATGGCCGATATGTAACATTATACCGAGCGCGGCTTTGCTTTCTCCACATTACCAATTGCCAATTACCCTACTGGGATAACTTGTGTTTTGAATTGATTGCAATTTTTAAAATAGACACATTATATTTAACTAGTAATACCTACAATATAATACCTCTAGGGATATATTATGATAAATGGTACCTACCTAATGCTGCCAACAAATGCCATAATTTGTTAGTAACTACAATATGTTTAGTAGTAACTTACATATTTTACATATTACATAGGTATTATCTACCTAATACTACAGATATTTCTAATAAAGTATAAAAATGGTAGGTTAAAGTAAATACTTTTTAATAAACTAGATGTAATAATTAAAATTAACAAAATAATAAAAGGTACTAGCGCATAATATCTACCTACAATATGATTCTCAAAGGCTAAACACACTGCTTAAAAAACATGAAAAACTGTTCGCTTGAAAGTACTGGCGCATGACAGAAATGTACCGC
>JAQIXA010001193.1:0-27546 GCA_034699045.1 Nanhermannia cf. coronata Gr-Ori-00579 | reverse complement strand
TCAGAGCTAATACACAGTAGCTTACTATGTAAAACTCTCCGACGCTCTAGTAGAATGAACTACTGGCACATCCCTTTTAAAGCTAGATATTAGAAATTTTAAAGTAGGATTAGTAGATTAACCCTAATTTGAGAGGCTTTGAAGTTGCTCAATTAGCTTTTAATTTTATGATATTTTTACTCTAAAAGCTTTATTTTTATAAGTAGTAGGAGTGCATTTTGAAAAGGTAGCATTTTTAAATATTTACTTTGAGATATTGAAAGCAAACACAAAATACTACCCGTACTAGTGTAGTAATATCTATCTAGAAATTTTATTTTCTTAAATTACGTAGTGTAGTGTACTAAAAAGCAATAATTCTCCGTATTTATCTTATTTTTTTAGCATTTTTAGCATTTTTACTGCTAATTTATAAACTAATTAATCTAATTAACCTACTTTTTTACATTATCAATAGAAAACATACATGCTATTATATAAAAATTTAATTGTTCAGTTTGAAAATGTCGCTTCAAATTTCAAACTTTCAACTTTTTCTCTCAATTTTTTACGAGTATTTGTTTACTTGAGTGAAATTTGAAATTGAAAGCATTTGCTGGAATTGCGATGCTTTTTTATTGTCAATTGTTAGGAAACATTTCTAAAAAATTGGGAAATTTCTATCTAAAATTCTATGTATGTATATGTCTATGTCATGTAAGTATTTTTGTGATCTTATGTAGGTGCAAGTTTATGCGGAATGTTTTAAAATATTCAATTCATTCAAATACAAAATTCAAAATATGAACATTTCAATTTTTGTCCTTTTTTTGCTCAAAAAAATAAAAATAGACTTCACAGCAAGCAATATTACTGACTATGATAGAATTGAAATAGAATAGAAAAGTTTTCTAGGTAGATTCTTACCTGGAATCAATTTGAAAAAAAAACATCTTTATCTCTAAAAATGTCAACATCATTTACTTCCGTTTGTATGAGAATCAGTCTGTTATATTTTTTGAATTTATTTTGAAAGCTTTGCGATTTACATAAGTTTACATACATACATAGTGTACCATAACCTATAGGTATAGGTGCCCATATATTTAGATACTAAATTATATGACATTTGTACTACTTACCTACAAATTCTTTTGAGAATTTGATGAATGAGAAGTTTCCTTTCCATCTTTTTCTATAAATTTTGCATACCTTTTCTTTGATATTTGGTAGAATTAAATTATCGATTTTATCTTGAAAGATTTGTGTACTCATATATACAGTAGACTTTTAATACAAAGGCGATTAGAAAAACAAGATTTTGACTTTGACTTTGACTATTATTTTAATAGTCTGAATTCTGAATTTACTATTTGTTTTTCGTTTTCAAAATTAATCGATGAATGACTAGTGCATATAAATAAATACAAAAATGTCTCTTGAATTTGAATGTCATGTCCTGTCAATGGCCAAGAAAAATGTGTGCATTTTAAGATAACAATATTAATATTAAAAAAATACAATTTCTTTACTTTTCGGTGAATTGTAAAGCAAGCCATGTCATATGTCAACTTTTTCTTATAAATCTAATTTATTATCGCAACTTAATAGTAGTAACGTACTGAGAATTAAGTTCATATAAATAAGAATAAATTATCTTATTAATACAACAGTTAGTCATTGTATTGCACTAGCAAACTGCCATTAGGTACTGGAACTCATATATCCGTATCCGTATAAGTAGGTATCTGCTGTATATTCTATATATATAATAAATGAACACATTTGAAAAAACTATTTATAAAAAAATCCCATAAATGTGAGTTTAAATGCATATTTATCATCGTTCATTCGAATTGACACTTGGCAAATATTATCTAGATGTCAATTTGTATTTATTCAAATAGAAATAATGCTCAATAAATAAAATACCTTTTTTTGTGTGTTTTTGTAGGTCTTTTCATCATAAAAAAGACAGATGATACATAAGTAATTTACAATTTAAAAATCTAATTGTAAGAAACACTACAAAATTCTTTTGTTTTCCTTATTCTTATTACCTGCCTAATTTTACTAATACATTAACTAATTACTAATTTCACTAATACAAAATCCAAATTTAAAATGCGTAATAATTAAAATCTGAGTACCTATTTAACTATGTAATATGCATTTATGAATAAATTATGCGGAACCTCAGTACTTATTGTATACCCTAACTAAATGTATTTAAAGTTAAATTATCTATCTAGAGTTATACATACTGTAGGAATTTATACTTAAGTAATAAGTATTTCCTTATTTTGATGCCTCAAGGTTGAGTTTAATTTTCCTACCACATACTTGAAATCGACTTAATTTACAAAATAAGGAATCGATTTAATCTCTAAAATTAATAATAGTAAGTAGGGTACTTTAATATTGTAAAATTAGAAAAGCATAATAAGACTATGTTGATTAACTAAAATATTTTGAGATTATTTTACATAAAAAGAACCACAACAAAGGATTATTTCCTCCTAGAAACGCGAAACGCCTAGCCAGCTTAATTTTATCAAGATCATAGAAATTTCAAGATAATATTGTCAAAAAACAAAAACATTTTCCAGGCTTACCTACTAAATAACCCAATGACTTGAAAAGATTTTCGAAAATAGAAATCCTATAATAATAAATATTATTAGAATTTGATAAAAAGCAATTAAATGAGCGTTATTCGCCAGTTATTTCCAACTTCAATTTTCCTATTGAAAATATTGTTGTTCATCGAATTTGTGGCTTCTTTTCAATTGGAAAATGGAGGGATTTCCTATCAAAATCGGGTAAATTGATTAATTCAAATTAAAGCATATTAATTATTAGGATATCAAAAGGTTTCTGAGAATTTAATTCAAACAAAATTGAGATTTTCAAAATTAACTGCATACCTAACCTGCCTAGTTTGTAGGTTTGAAAGAAACGAAGCCGACAAAAATCAGACATTGTTCTTGGTAGAATAATGATGATTTTAAACCTATTTTGATCTTGTTCATGATTACATCAAGTTACAGTGTACATATAATAATTGTTTTTCAGGTAATTAGATCTCCTTTGGTTGATTTTGCTGGGTCTGGAACTGGAAGTGGTATATTTAAATAACTTCAAAAACCGCAGACAGAGACGATATTTTGAAGAATTTTAATTTTGAAATGAATATTCTGCAGGTATTGGATCAATTGACAGATTTTACTATTGTGGGAAAAAAGGAAATAATTCTTGTAATTCACTTTGTTACGTAATGGGTTAGTTAATTTAGTTATCGATATACAATTCATTGAAAATATGTATAATAATGTTTAATTCTAGGATACCCAAATAAAATATGCAGTGGATCTTCTTGTTACTGCTCATTTTAACATGGATTCAACCCCTTATTACTTTTGATAAATTTTTTGTAAAATTGATCATGGGGGAATTGTAATGTAAATGAGTCTGAATAAATATTATTTTATTGAATTTTCCCCTAAAGATAAAAGGTAATTCAAAATCATTGATTATTCATAAAATTGATAGTAGCAGTAGTATTATACTATGTAGAAATAATTGAATGATCCATTTAACCTAAAGCATTTAATAGAAAAAAATAGATCTGAAATGCTGTAATAAATTCAAATATATTCATATCATTTTCGGGTAATTTCTTGGCCCTTTTTTATACAACTTTTAGATATTGCAATTGCACAGTCATTTCACAGCAGTAGGATACTACTATTAGTATAGAATAGTAGGTACCAATGTATGTATATAAAACTTACCTATAGTACTAGTACCCTATTAAACTAGAAGGACTTCTACTTCTAAAGCCTTTGTATAATATCCTGAATAAGGGGCAAATAAAAAAAATACTTTTCATAAAATAAAAAGCAAAAAAACGTGCTAAAAGTAGAAGATGGCCAAAAGTAAGTTTCAATTCGACCATTTTGAGCGACAATTTGCAATAATATTTCATAAAAAAAACTCTTTATGACCCTTTAGCTTTTTTTTAGCCCACAATTTCACAAAAAACAGATGGAAATTCTCCTCATTTTACAATTGCAGAAATTTTAAACACTCTTTGTCTAAAATTAGGAATCTTGACCCAACTGAGCAACATATGTTAAAGGTTAAAAAAAAAGTAATTTAAAAATACTTGAAAAAATACTTGAAAAGTTGAATCAGATGAAAAAATTGACCGGTTTTGACCTTTGGAAATCATGTTCAATATACTCTTAAAATAATCAGAATTGATTAATTTTTACCAAATTCTAAAACCTAATGAAAACTTTAAAGCTTAGGTAAATATCTTTTAAAATACATTTTTATTATTAAAAATGACTGAGAAAACTGAATTTTGAAAGGATTTTTTATTAATTGTGCCTAATTCTAATTACCGATATGTAGCTTTTTATAAAATTTTCTGAATTCGAGCTTTCGCTTCAGTCTTGATAATTTCATTTTTCTGTCTCAAGTCTCAACTCTAAAGTTTAACTTATCCAGTTATTATCAATTTATAAGATAAGTAAGTATTACTAGTATAAGATCTAGAAATAGAGTAGGATTTTTATCTTAATGCTCATCCCCTAAAAATTCATGTGTCTCGAGTCTCGAAGAAAGTCCTTTTCTATCCATGTTCATAAGTCTTCCATATAAACTTTTACATAATTTAGCAATCGCTTTTCTTCCTTTGAGTCCCTTAAAGTATCCTACTTGAAAAATGTATCATTTGTATGTATATTTACATGAGTTTAAAA
Source organism: Nanhermannia cf. coronata Gr-Ori-00579 (assembly GCA_034699045.1). Lineage (NCBI taxonomy): Eukaryota > Metazoa > Arthropoda > Arachnida > Sarcoptiformes > Nanhermanniidae > Nanhermannia > Nanhermannia cf. coronata Gr-Ori-00579. Next base: position 22,798 of record JAQIXA010001193.1, on the reverse strand, counting down.
GGAATCTTATCATAAATTATAAATTTAAAATAAAGATAAAAATTTAAGAAAAAAAAAGAGGAGAATTTACTTTTTTGAAATATTATTAGACATAACTGTACTACTAGGCTTATGTAAATTGACCTACATATGTCATCAAAACAAGGGGGTAATATTTCAAGACTATGATCTAATCGATGTTGAAATTGAAAATTTTTATTTCTACAAATTTTTTTGTAGGGTGCGAGAACTATAATGATATAAAAGTTTCATAAATAGGTAGTTTAAGCAAATTAAATACCTAGATAGCCAAATCCTAATATAAATTTTGCATTACAAATTACAAATCGAAAATTAGAATTCAATAAAGAATGATTCATATCTCGAGAAATTGAGGATAAGGTTAAAATAACTTTCCAAGAATTTTGTAATTTGAAATTGTTTTAGGCCTATCTATTCAATATAAAAGGTATTTCTATAATACCTACTTAAAAAGGTAGAAATGTAGGTACACTCTATGAAAATGTTCTCGTTAATATTTGTAATCAAAATAAATTTCACTTTTTACTTTTACTTAAATACTAGCCTCAATGTAATTACATAACCAGTAGGTATTAGCTGGTAAATTAGGTCAAAACTTTTTTTCCCCGTTCTAGCAGTTAATTAAAATCTTGTTCCATAAAGGTCCTTTTCCAATTTTTTTCTTGTCTGTCTGCTATTCCATTCATACTGAGAATTCTAGGTACCTATACAGTTTCAAATAAGTCTGAAACTTTTTTTTTGGAATCTCAAAATCTGAACTTTTTGTAGATATTCAACAGGATGCGTGTTTTCCAGTGGAGAACTCGATTATTAACTTTGTTCATGTTACACTTGGGTAAGTTTTAAATTACTAAAAAAAAGTAGGTACCTACGAGTATGTAAAAGAAGTTGAATTTCATGTCAACTTACTTTTTCCATTACAGTAGGTACCTAACCTATAGACTACTAATGTTTTTGGCCATGTTTAATTAATCATGGAAATTGTCTAAAAAGGTATAATTACCCTTTTATCAGATTTATCTGAAGGCAAGACAAATCAAAGCCAGGCTAAGGATTCTCAAATTACTTTTTCCAATCGAAATCCTCAAAACCAAAACTTGGATAATTACAATTACAAAAATCTAACCTATTATCCACCACTTTCATCATCAAATATCAAAAAGGCAAAGGATCAAAAAGTGATCGATAATTTGGTCAAATTATATGGTAAAAAAAAACTAAAAGGACAAGATGTGTTTACAAATGAGAGATCTGAAGAAATGGAAGATTACATAGGGAAATACATAAAGAAATTTGATTCTTCAGAAGAAAATGGCAAAAATTTGGCTCAAACTACCGTGAAAGTAAATGAAACTACAGATAAATCTGAAGTAAATCAAGATTTACAACATTTTGTGTCTCTCATTTTTACTAACATTTTCAATGCTACGATTTCAAAACTGTTCAGTATTCTCGAATCAAGCTTGTAATTTTAAAAAGGTTAGATAAAATACAGAATATTATTACGAATGTAATTATCATAAATTACAGATTTCTCATATGAATGTAAAAGATAATCAATTATTTTGATGTATACTTTATGATCTTTGTCTCTCTATTATCTATGTTTTTATAGTTGAATAGTATTTAAATGTAATACAATTATATGTACTTTGCAATAAAATAAATTCTTTCCATTGCCTCAAATAATCATAAAATTATTAGACCGTAATTTATGCAAAAATGAATCTGATCATAAATTCCATACAAATATGCAAATATGGTGATTTTAGGTACTACAATATATTCTATCATTTTATTTGGTTTGTGCACAAAAATTGTAAAAAAAAAAACCACAAAATAATACATTTGAATAAGACTTTACATTCTTAAATATTTGTAATTAATTAAGTTTACATTCAATATCGTTCATAATTTAAAAAATTAGCTAGTAAAATAAGAATATGCTTAAAAATATTCATTCAGACAACATCAACAGTCAAATATATTACAAATTAGATCTCAAATCAACTTTTCTCCAGAGGAAAAAAGTCTTGATTTTGAAAATCGACATTCTGATCGGCCTACCAGCAGTCAATTACAAGTTTTCAATGATAAAAATTTTTTTACATAGCTCTGAATTTATTATTAAGTTATCCTCAATAGGTTTCATAAAAAAATTTATTTTAAAAATTGTATTTTTCAAATGATTTTGAAATTAAATTCTGAGCAAAGATAAAGAAATTTTATCAGAAATACTTGTTGTAATTGATCCGATAATACATTGAATTGAACTATCAATAATCTTAATTATGTTACATTAACAATACAAATCTATGTCAAAAACTTTTACAAAAACATCGAATTTTGAAATTGAATTAAAAAGTCTTTAGAAATAATTTTGTGAAAATTAAGTATCTAACTAGGTATGTATATAAATTTTTAAGTAGAAATTAAGCCTTAATCAAAAACTACAAGTATACTACTACTTTAATTACCTACAGTTTATCTAGACCTAGATACTTAAATATAACTACAGACTACTACGTAATATTATGTATCTATACAAAGTTCAGGATATGCGTCTTTAAACTCAACAAGTATAATTTCTCGTCAAATTTTTTTTAAAAAGCAAGTTTTTAAAAAAATATTTTTAAGATATCACTTGAGAGGTAGACTTTTTCATAAACCTGTGAGTGCAATCATAATAATGGGTCCTTAATTAAATCAAAACCATCAAATCCAGAGTTCAAATTGTGAAAAATGACTCGTGGTTGGTTTGACTCGATTACTTTACCTAAACTAGATTATAATAATGTATTTAAATTTCCTAAATTCATACACGCATCACGCATTTACACTCATAAATCTAAATATTTATACTGTATTCTATTCTATCATTCAAAAACCTTTCATTCAATTACTATTAAATTTGACTAGAACTAAAATCTAATTTAAAAATCTAATTGAATCATAATATTTAAAATTAGTTTAAAAGTTATCTTAATTTTAGACTAAATCTACTATGTACAAGATCTACTTACTTTTATCAGTTAAGCCACATTCCAAATTAATGAAATTTAGGCAACGATATTTTCGTAAGTGATCTATTTTCATGCTGGGATTTCAATCGCCATGTCCGTGTATATAAATATGTTTATATTTACGTACAACTTAACATTAAAAACTACATTAAAATCTTAATTTTAATCTTAACTTATCTTATACCTACTTAAGCAATAGAAAGTATATAATAAATAAATTACAAAATTTTACAAATGAAAAAGAATTACAAACTTAATTTTAATTTTAACATTTTGTTCTTACAGTTGACAGAAACTTAAGTATATAGTACAACACAGATCAATTTTAAACTATAAAATAAATAGTTTGCTAACTAACCTAAATTATCAAAAAGAGATCTTAAAATATGAACTACCTACTATCTATCTATCTGTTATAAATATCTATAAAAACTTTGATAAAAAATTAAAATTACAAATTACAAACTAATACCTACTTATTTTAATAATAAAATATAATACAAGTAATCGTTATAAATGTATGACAATTTTAGTTCAAAAACGTCTCATTTCATAAACGATTACTATTTCCGCCTGATATCGATCGCTAAAACCTTTTATTCTTTTACCCTTTTTAAGAGTAGAATATTGATTATTTAGCAAGTAATTATAGTAAATAGATTAGTTATGGTATTATGTCTTTTTGATTTTTCTATTTTAACAATAGAAAAAAACATTCTTAAATTAATTAAGTAGAATCAATTACTAAAGAATTTACACTATTTAGTTTAAGTATATTTACAATGTGCACATAGGTATAAAAATCACTAGTCTAGAAAAAAATCTTTGGAAAATTTTAAAACTCATTCGTATTTAAAATAAGTAGGGTATTATTATGCATTGAGTTTGCTATATAGTTTGAATTTGTATGCATTTAAGTGAGAAGATGATTTGAATAAAGTGGATGATTTCTGTCAACATTCTTAAATCTCCTCTGTTGTGTTGTCAAATTATATGGAGATGGGTTTCCTCTATAATCTGTGGTTACCATATAATCTGCATAATTAGGTGGCTGCATAACTTGATGATCATATGGTGTATTTATAAAACCTTTAAAATAAGGCATGTATTAATAGCTGAAATATTGACATATTAAATAAGTATTTACTGGTTATAGATTGAGTAAATCCCGAATCGGAGCTCTCAATAGAATTTCCTTGGTTGTTTCTTGCCGAACCAGCTGAACTAGCGCTAGCTTCACCATATGAACTACCAGAACTATGGGTTTGAAAATAAATTTATTAGTATGTTAAAAGACATATTTAATAAAACTTTTCGTGTTTTTGAGTGTTTAACCCAAATTAACCAAAATTTCGAGTAAAATTCTGGAATTTTTTCGTAAAAGTATTATAAAAAACATGATATTATGTCGTAAGAACCAAAATTTCATCAAAATTTCCAAAATTTTCAATTTTAACTACTGCGAATATTATTTGAGTCGCCTGGTTAAAATTGCGATCTTATTTCAAATCACCTTCTAGAACTTGGATAAATTCCCCCGTTATTAGGACCCATTGTTGCTTGTTGTGTTTGAATAACTTCGTAGGGTCGTGCGACTCCAGCGCCATTACACAGAGCTTGAACCAGATGTTGGGGGATTTTCATGGTCAATCCATTAGATGTTAGATAGGCTGTATTTTGACTATTATTCATGTGCTGATTATTATCGGGAAAATACGCTGGTCTTGTGTATTGTGGAGCTGGTCTAGGAGCTGGATATAAATCATATATAAATCATAGTTATAGATTAAAAATGCAAAACAAAACTTAAGAAATTAATGGTTACTAACTTGTTCCAGGATATTTCATATTATTTCCAGCTCGACCATTTCTTCTATCCAAACTTTTTTGACTACTTGACTTGAAATTTCCAACAGTTCCATTCATTCCACCACCGCGGTTCCCTCCATTTCTTTTTCTAGTTAATGACTGAGAAGAATTTCTTAATTTATTTCTACTTCCTCCATTCTGCAATTGTTGTCCAAGTTGTAATTGTCGAGCTAATGCTAACTCGTTTGACAAACCTCCACCACCATTCATTGGTAAACAATCGATGACAGATAGTTCATCCTCATATTCCTCATCAGAATGTTGTCCATTATGGTTAACTTCAGATTGATGATCTGGCAATTCTTCTGAAAAAACCATAATATCTTAGTTTAATATCATAAATACCAAACCTAGGTATAATAACAGAAATAATACCATATATCGGTGGTGGGTTCAAAAAGTATGAAAAATCCAATTTGGGTGTTCCATTATTTCCTTGATGATTAACGTCGTACATCTTTTATGTGCAAAAAAGTTGTAATTAGCAACAAGCCATATAAATATTGTTTAAATTTAATATGTATACCTCAATGGGTGGACCAATCGGTGGTCTAGGTCTTGGTTGAATGTGGGTAAGATCTTCATACAATATCCCATTTCCATTCATCATAGCAGGGCCATTGTGCTGATCGAATTCCTTCGTTTGAGTTACACCCTTCCTTCGTTTTCTAAAAATACAAGTACAAATTGAAGATGAGTGACATGTTTAAAAATATATTATATTCATATAAAACACATTTTGAACATTATTATAGCATTACAAAACGTAGTATAATATGTGCATAATATGAATGTACGTTATATTCAGGAAAGTATTTGCATATTGATATTTTATCTGATAAGTCCAATGAAAATTAGTATAACTACAGAATACTATAAGCACGCATAATGGCCCAACTCATCCTTTATCATTAATTTTCTCTTATTTAGACATCTGCTCGTTTAAACTAGTGTGTATAGTATATTTATTAATAAGAATTGAAAGATAATTATTTGGAAATTATTTCTTACCTCCAAAAAAATACCACGAGAAATAGAACTATCACAATTGGTATGGCAAGACATATCGTTATTATAAGTCCCGTAGGAAATGAACCAATCTTCTTAAATTCCGTGTCTGATGAAGCCTATTAAATTGCCGTAAAATGTTTAATTTTTGAGCAAATACAAGAATATAAAAGTATGTACTGTTAGCTTAATTAACTTACATTTAAAAGAGCAGGGCATGCCATATCCATAAGTTCACAAGGAAAATCTGGTGGAACTGGAGGTGCTGGTATTCCAAAGACCGGGGGTGCTCCAAAACATTCGCTACATTCGCCATCATCCATTAAAACCCAAGCCGAGGAACTCATCTTTGAAAAAAAATTAATAGATAAAAAAAGATAAGTAAAATACATAAAAAAGGGATTTTTCACTTTTCTCAATTCAACTTACAAATAAAATAAGTTTTATGAGGTGAGTTCTGAGCTCATGTTAAAACATTATTAAGAGAATATTTTCAAAAAAATTTGAGCCGTCTTTGGCAAAGCTTGTAATATTATTTATATGACAGATTTAGAAGCTAGAAGTAAGTAGACAAAAAAAGAAAAAAGTAAGAATTCCTACAGATGTAAAAGATCTGACTTCCCATTTCGGTTATATTCATCATAACATAACAATAACCATAAAACGGCTATATTACCGCTTGAAAAAAATGGTGACAAGGTGGAGAACTCCAGCTGATATTTCTACTAACTCCTAACTAACTTGTTTTGTCCTTATGTTTTACGACCGCTCATATTTTACTCTTTTTTACTTTTGAAAATACCTATCCATTCCATATTTATGTCATTTTATAAATATTTTGAGAATTATTTTATGATTTCAGCTTACTTTCTTGAAAACACGAAAAAATATTAGTACCTATACGTAAGATTAAGTCAACTTTAACCTTATAAGTTTGACCATGCCTATAACTACCTTCCTTACCTTACGAGTTGAACAACTATTTTTACTAAAGTATACGTTGGGACTGATTGGGATATTAGGTAAGCATATTTCTATTTACCTACCTAACTTTTCAAGAATTGAAATTGTTTGAAAATGATAAAAAATGCAAGTAGATAGTTAAATGAAAATTTTCAAGACACTTTCTAGCAAATGACCTAATCATCTAATCTTCATTGGTTAATTTGATTTTTGGTAATATAGTATTGAGGTTTAAAATTTGAAAAATCGGACCTCCCTGAAGATGGACTGGACATCTAAATGAGACATAAAAACGTGCCTTCCTAAATTATCGAAAACAAAGCGAAGTTTAAACTCGACATCAGGGTTCAAAGAAAACAATTCCTAAAATTACGCTTTTTAATGGAATGAGCTTTATTATTTTCAAAAACACTCAAGACCTCTAAAGTTACCTTTAAAGCCCTAAAACTTCTTTTCAACTCGAATTAAGTAGATATTAGGTACTGCCGGTTCTTTTCTCTTACCAAATACACTACAACAAAAAATGCAATAAAAATCTTTCGAAAACCTCTGGTCCACGTTCTGATCATTGGAAATACAGACAAGACTACATACCTTTATATTTTATTATAATGCAATACCTACATACATACATGGTCATTATAAAACCAACTAATACAAGTTGGTGGTATTACCTACAGCCTACATATTATGTGTGCATGTTTTCATTTTTATAATGAACAACAACAAACAAGATCCTCATTCTAAATCTACCTACGCAAAGTAAAGACTCGCTCGGATAGCTTGGGATTTGGAATTCAAAACTCGAAAAGGAAATACCTAGTAAACTTTTTTCAAAAATGTTTTGTACCTACTTTACTTATTTACTAGATAATATATATATCCAAATAAATTCCAGTTTTTTAATTTAGAGAGAGAACTACAAATATGTAAGACTTGTACGATTACAATTTTTGAAAGCAGGCTTTCAACAAACGATTTGAGTTCAAGTATCCACACACAAAAGAAAAGATAGCATCTAAAATTTGAGTTTTAGGGATACAATATTTTGTATATCTTAAAATTATTTTACTGATACCTTTACCTACCTAAAACATATGTAGGTAAAGGTACTAGATTATCGTAAGTACAACTACAAATCAGTAATATACTTAATAAAATCATACTTGAATAGATTCAACAAATAATTAACGAATCATTAAGTTTCATTCAATTATTCAATTAGCGCTAATTAAGTTAAAAAACTAAAGATTCTCATGAAGATGAATAACCCAAAAAATTCTTTTATAAGTGGGTACCTAATAATAAGGCACTATATTTTAAGCATTCTCACAACTTTTATGAAACTTGAAACCTAAAGAATCTACTTATTTGAAAGAAATGACTCAGAAAATAAAGAAATACATAGCATAAATAATAGTCTCTAAAGTCTTCAAGTTAAACAGGGTGTATTTATTGTAGAATGTCTCAAACTCTCTTGTTAATTTCCCACCTCTCAGACTCTCATCTCATAAAGTATAAAAAAATCTAATTTCACAGCGCATATTGTCCGAAGGGCAAATGGACTCAAAAGTCAGTCAAAGTGGACTTACGAAAATTAGTACCTATTTGAGTTACGTTATTCACATAAAAGTAAATCTCAAAAGCCGAGAGGTAACAAAGTAGGTACTCTTGTAAATAAATAGTAATGCTGTACATATACATAATATATCAGTACCCTACTATAGTATGAGAGTTGAGAGCTTTGTTCCATCCCCTAACTAATTCATTTCTTACTTAAGTTTTTTGTTACACTATCTTTCAATCTAAATATACCAGCATGATAAGAGAAAAATGTACCTATCTCCTAAACTAAAGAATTGCTAAAGAGTACCCACATCATCCTATGTAGATACGCGTTTAGTATAGTAAGTATGTATCTATTTAGTATAGATAAAATAAATCAAAATCTGATTCATCAAAATGCTTAAATTTCATATACGCCTAAAGAGATCTACAAAGTATGTACTAACTTGAGTATATTTCCAGTATTTATAGGTAGGTTGGTAAAGAATTTAAAAATCACAGGTACACAAATAAAAGATATATATAATGTTAGGTAGTTTAAGTTTAGTGTAAGACTTTGATTGAGTTTGAAAGGAGTCCTTAAGGTTTATTTCCAATCTTTAAGCAATACATTATAAGATGAGTCTTATTTACTACGGGTATACGAGAACTTGTGTTAAGTTACCTTTCTCGATAGATATACCTATTGCATTGCTTATCTTTAGAGAAATAGCTAATAAAGAATTTCTGACAGTTCAGTTCAAGAATACTACCTACTTATTAAGTCTTCTACAGATATAGTCATTATTAGAATTATATTTAAGATTTAACTTTAGCTTTTAGAGATAGAGAGTACAATATGACCATACCTTTCCTAGACAGCCATGCCTATACACTAAATACTTTGATTTGAATTGAAGGCTTTGAAACATATGTCTCGATTGAAATCTTTCGACAGCTTTACCAAATACCAATCCAAGTTGATATGCTTATCCTTATTACGATTAAGTACCTAGTAGGCTATATATTTGTAGGTTAAGTTGGGTACTTGGGTAATAGTACTTAAATTACCTATCAGTATTACCTCGATATTGTTAAAGTAAGTTAAATTGAGGAATTTTGAAGAATAAAAACCTAAGGGTTTCTTTACCTTAACCCAAATTCAAATACCAGTAGAAATTCGTTTAAGGGCAAAACTTATACCTATTCGATCATTGGTTCTTTTAACCTTGTTTAATTCATTTTACTGAACTAATAGTATAGTAAAGGACCATTTTTAGCTAAACTATTGGAGACTTGAAATCATCAATTTATACACGCTTGGCACATGCTTCTCAAAAGAGACAGATGCAAGTATATATACAGAAGCATTAAAATCTTAAGTTATATAAATAAGATAAATGAAACCCTTAAAAATCTTTCTAGGTACCTATATAAACAATATACTATTCTAGTACATATATATCCTAAGCTCGCGTGTGTATGAGTTCTCTTTCTTTATTTTTATTATTTGGTATATTTAGTGGCTGGCACCCTTGAGGTTTAAGGTCTCAACTTCCTTTCGGTCTTACATATATTGTGGGTACAATAATAAAAGAATTCTTTTTTTCAATGCCCTACCTAACAATAAACTTGACGAGATATTCCTATATAACCAAACTATTGAACACCCAAAATTCAAAAAATAAGAGATTGTCAACAAATACTGAAATGTTGTTATGTCCACTCTGAAGCGGTGGAGCTCTAAAGGCGATTGTCAATAATTCTCTAACTTTTACTATAATAACGCTTTAAAGAGAGCCGACAAAATATGAAAACTTTTTGCCAAAAAGCCGAATTGCTTTCTTATTATTTTCTTAAAAATTTAATACTACTACCTATTACCTATGTAAAAGTTTCAATTTCATTGAAATGGATATCTTAGAAAAAGTAGTCTTTTTTGACTCAAAGGATTTTACTTTAAATTGTAATGTATTTTATAATTAGAAGAATAGAAATTCCGATCAAATGTTCTCGAATTAAATTTCAAGTCATATAAATAATTTATAAAACGATTCTTTACCCCTTGATTTATTATGAAAAAGATATCTCAATGAAAAATTAAAGGACACTAGTAGGTGATACGATTTACGATAGATACATAGGTACGTAATAAAAAATTATGAATCTTTAAAATGGAAATTAAAGAAAATAAAATATTTATAGTAGGGAAATATATATGCAAGTAATAATCAAATTCGTTTTAAAAACTTTAAAATGACTTTGACCAAAAACAAATTTTGCAAAAAAATTCAGGAAAATATTTTAATTTAGGTAATTACCGTGTCCGAGTCCATTCAAGTTGTTGGCAATTCTGTTCTTACTTTGACTCTATTCCTGCTATTCCATTTTTGAGCTCCAAGACCAAGAACGCGTTCCAAACCTTCAAAGATAAAATAGGTTTCAGGAATTATTTACAAATTTTTCATATACTAGGTTAGTTAATTGATTTTATTTAGGATCCTTTCATTATATAAGTATAGCAGATTTCAATCATAAAAGGGTTTTTTAAATTGAGTTGACCTAATATAGAATATAATAGGTTTCCTAAAACTTACCTACAAATAATGTCGTAAAAGCATAATAATTATTATATCTACCTATTAGAATTTCCCATGCATTGTATGTACACCTTTGTAAATTATTCAAATATATCCTCTAAACCTAATAAATTACTGATTACAATTAAATAATACATAATTGCAAAAAAATTTAAGGGATATTCTAATAAAGAGTTAAACAAATTAATTTAGAAAAAGAAAAAAGGGTTTAATATTATTCAACAAGAATACCTACTTTATACTTTTGTCAACTCTTTGTTTTTCCGTTTTAGAAAATTTATTTTAAGATGAATTTTTAGAAAATTATAATAAATTATATTTAAATTACCTCAAAATAAATCGAGTCCTCGTATTTTTCTTCAACTTTGTAGAAAATACAACTGCGAATAATATCTCTAAAAACAAGATTTCCAAGAAGAAATATAAGTGCGACTGCGAGTGTTGTAAATGTTGTAGACAACTGAAATTTTAGTATAAGGTTGAGTGACTTGGGTTTGGTCTATCTTGGTTATATGAAGAGTACCCTACTATAGTATAACATGTATTCCATTTTCCAAATCCTAACTAGATATTACATACCTAGTTACATACTATTATACTAGTATTGTAATATCCCGTTTTCTGGTTATATTCTAGGTATAAAGATCAGAAAAAGGTATAATAGTGTTTGCAAAGAAGGGGGAAAGGGGACGACTCGATCGAATACTTCCGGCCACAAAAGCTTAGACAGATGAAAGGCAGATGTTTAGATTCATCTATTGACAAAGATGAAAAATCTAATGAAGTATAAACTACTTATACATAGTAGAAGTATGTAAGTACCTCTCTAGCAATCTAAATCTAATAATAATACCTATAGGTACTTGTGCTTAATGGCATTGAATAAGACTATTTTTACATTTAAAATACTTTTGATTTATATTTATCAGTAAGTAGACGTAGGGTACTTACGTGAATCCTGAATTCATAAACTTATTTGCAAATTTCGATATAAAATTAACACCTTTTTATTTTAATACCCTTATAATTCCAAGAATTTCAACACAGAGTTACATAATCTTAATATTGAGACCCTTTTGTAAGATATCATATATAATTGGATACACTTTCGCATATTCTGTTTTCCCAGAAGATGTTACAGATTGATGATATTCGATTATAGAAGCTCTAATAAAAAGCAGCCGTTCTTCTTCATTTTGATTATCAAGCCATTTGGAATAACGAGTTAAAGACCAACCTTTTGACTATTAAAACAAAAGTATTTAATTTTGAGAATAATATTTAGAAATATGTATTATGATATACCTAATAATAATTAATAAGTATTATCATTTTTACCATATATGGCTGGTTGATTTCTCCAAATAATGATATTAGTAGGTGAATAGCAACAGAATAAGGAACTACATTCCCAATTAAATTTGATTCCTTAATCTCATCTAATTTTAGATTCAAGAGTGTTTTAAATCCCCTCAATATTTTAAAATGCCGACCAATTTCGGAAAGTACAGGGGTTAGAGGAGTTAATATGATTTCCAGGTGATTCAAGTCAGTAATTATTTGGTTTAAGGTTGACTCGTTATTTCGAAGAGAAGCGAGTAAAGATACATTTCTGACAAATAATTCAGTTGTCCTTGCTGCTAAACTTTTGCCACTATAACAAAAAAATAATAAATTAAGAAAAACTCTCAATACTAAATACTAGGCCGGGTAAAAGCATATTATTGTTAATAAACTAACCATTTTTGAACAAGATCATTACAATCAAAAAGAGACAAATATTCTTTAGCAGCTCTTGATATAAAATTTTGAAGCTCTTCGATATAGAGTGAATTGCCCTTTCTTTTGAAAACTTCTTTATGCATTGTCGACAATATTGCCTCTATCGCGTCAGAAATAGCCTCGATCAGTGGCGTTATGCTGTTTTTCATTAAAATTTGAATACCTTCAATGTCTGATTGTTGTTGTTGTTGCTTAATATACTCTAACAAGTTTAATACTGCCGCATTTTGTGTCTGCTGCACCGTTGCAGGGCCAATAACTTGAATTAGGTAGATATAAGCACTTTATTATAATTATAAAGATATAATACAATACCTACCCAATACCTACCTTGAGTTGAACTGCCGTCATTTACAAATAACTGTTCACATTTCACACAAACGAGACTTATCGTTTTAGAAATATTCCTCATAATTAATTTTTTAAGCATCGGGTCCTCAATTGTTGTAAGTTCGTTTGATATTAACTTTAGTAGAGAATCAATGTCACGACGAGACGGGCACATTCCTTTAGCAAATACAGTATTTACCTGTCAAGAGTCAAAATACAGTTTGAAAATGATTGAATACCTAGATATACAGAGTATGCATTAAATAAAAAATATTTACAGAATCAAACAATTTTCCCAAAGATTTCGAAAGGAATGCTTTTTCATAATTTGATACAACACCACGTAGACCATTTTGAATGCTAATTGAAAGGAAATTTATCAATTGATAATTGGCTTAAAATATAAAACTTTAATTTAAAATCGTATTACTTTATCTTCACGCCTGGATAACTCTTAGCATCTTCCAGTTTTTGTCCCAATGCAGAAAAATATTGCAAAAGTCTAGGAAATTCTTTCTCGAGTGTCAATTTAATAAACTCAACTTGGATCGATGAAAAATGTCTCAGTAATATGTCTAGAAAATTATTCCAAAATTTGTTCCATTTATCTCTTTCAATAAACTCAACAAAATGATAATTTGTAAGAAAATCCTTTTCTTGAATTAGAGTAAACCAGAGAAGTTTCAACTAAAAAAAATAAAAAATCTAAATTATATGGATCTTATGTCTTGGTCTAGTAAAAAGTAAAAAAAAAAAAAATTCTAGATTTATATCTAGAAAAAGTCTAGGTATATATAAATTGTATTATCCCAACCAATTATTTAAAAAAAAAATTTGCTTACCTTTGACGCACTTGCAACCAACTTGGTAGCTAAACTTTCTAAATTGGTCCAAATTTGATTTTTGATCTGTATATTTATTCCACCTTGATTTGGTGAAATTACTTGCCCTGGAATATTTTTCAAGAAAATTTAAAAGTAAAAATAAATGTTTATTTTGTATACTCTACCTGGACCACGTCCTTTCTCATTCATTGGAGTTTGTAATTTTACTTGAAGTGCATTTTTAACATCACGTTCAATCGTTTTTTCACTTTCGCTGAATATCTTATCAATTTTTTGCTCAAGAACATTTAAATTCAAAAATATTTGCAAGGAACTTATAACCTATAATATAGAAAAGTTGAATAGCAGGTAATTTAATACATAGGTATATATTTCAAAGAAATTAAATATATTTTAAAATTTAAAGGCAAATTTACTTGAGCAGAAGAATTAGCATTCAACCCTATTAATATTTTTAAGCTTAGTAAATGAAAATGAATACTTTTGGTATTATTATTAATTATTAGGTATATAATATGATTTGTACCTTGATTAAACATATTTTCTGTATTCTTTTCAATATTTTGTCTTAAAGATGTTGCGGATTGTTGATAGCTTTTCAAGAAAGTAAGAGGTGGCTCAATATTGCAAATATACTCTAATAAAAACATAGAACATGTTTATGATCGGATTTTGATTAAATAGATAAAAAAATAGAAGTATTTTACCTATTTGTGTAATATTTGAAGCAACACGTGCCAAATTATTTTGCTGTTTGTCAATTTTATCAAATATTATCAAGATTTCTTCAATTCTTCGTAACGCCTGCTTCATCTTGTACAAATTATCGACTTTAACAACTTCAGTTTCCAATTCTAAATAAAATTGAATTATTAAATATACATTGTAATTGTATATCAAAGCACATTTATAAATAAAATCATAAAATGACTATTTACCTGAATGCAATCGATCAACTTGCAATTTCAACCTATCAACTTGACATTGTTGTGAACGACTCGAGCACTTCTTCACTACTTGTTCCATTAATTCTACATTCTCAGTTTGAGCTAATAAATCCTGCAAAAAATACAATAGAAAGGGACTTGATAATCATAAAATCAAACTTTAAATGTTTTTATGCTAATAAATTATTAACAATTACAATGCTTACCCCATGATTTTTAGTTACTTGTAGATGAATTTGCTGGTCCAATTTGCCAATGGTATTTGCTAATTTATCTATCTGACCTGAAAGGTCACTCGATTTCAATAAATCTGCTACATGATCACCAATATTGTTACTCGAATTGATAAATTTTTTCAGAAATTCTAAAATAAAATAAAAAATACAGTAGGGTACATGTACAGAGCAGAACAAGTCATAGTCATACTTTATCAAATAAGCATCAAATAAAATGTCACATTTAACAATTTACTAACTAATCCGAAGAATAACGTCTATTCATTAAATTCGACTCTGAAAAACCTGATTGTTGTCTTCATTCTAAAACTAACCCTAACCGAACCGAGTCGCGAGGTCGGTGGTCGACGTCGACACTTACAGCGCACATTTTTATTTTTATTCTATAAATTACATATTTTGTAATGTAATTAAAATTTCAGTACTTTTACTTACCATCTTTCTCTATGTCTTCTAAAGCTAAAGCCATATTGTTGGTCCCTTCAATCGTAACCACTGATATTTGACCAAGGTCAAAAGGAAAAAGGTCAAGTCAATTGTCCGTGTCCTGTACAAATGTAGTTGTAAATAGTTGTACCTGTCACATAATAAGTGCAGTGTCAACTTTTTTTGAAATTGAAGTTCATTTCTGGCCTCTATAAAGATCCCCTACAAAAGTATCATTTTAGCCCCAAAATATTTCTAGATTTCAAAAAAATTTGAAAAGTTGGAGTTGGGTACTTATACAAGTATTATGTATATTATATTGTATATTATTTTAAGCATGACCTAATGTTAAAATGGGATTTAATATATTGTTAAATAATCCAGTTAAATTGACTATAATCTAATGTCATTTAATTGACCCATAAAAAACTTGTGAGTCAACTCAAAAACTTGTTTTTAAAATTCTTATCTGAAATCTGTTTCTGAATCAGAGGGTAAATTGAGAATCGATAATCTTGTTTTTTTGGAAAGAAAATTAATTGAGTTGAGTTTTATAAGAAAGATAGTTAAATACCTTTATGTATCATTATCATTATCTTATTTTTTCAAAAAAAGTTTAGTTTACAACAATGTAGATATTTTGAAAAGTGAAACTAGACTTTTTATTAATCATGATTTAATCTTTAATCCAATGATATAATAGTGTATTGTGTACTTACCATACTATGGTACATTTACATATTATATTATACAGATACAGATAGCAAAGTAATAAATATGTAATCGTTATCGTTAATTATTACACTATTACTATTATATACTACATACTAGTAGTTAGCTTTTTAAAACTTTTTTTAAAAAATCCGGAAGGAAAGGATATATATTTATTTTTACTATTTTTATAAGATTTTGAAAGTAAATTCCATACTGAACTGAACTGAATCTGTTGTTACTTTCAGTTGTACATAAGTTCCTTGATATTCAGTACCAAATTAGCTATAATGCCATTCAGATACATTTTTCATTTTTCCTATTTATATTTGTTCCTAATTTTAATCCTGCCATGTGAAATTCAAAGTGGAGCTCAAAAAATGAACCATCAACAGAATGGGATTCAGAATCAGAACCGAAGGCAAGTTCAAAATCACAGTTCAAATCATCAAAACCAGAACCATCACCAAATAGGCAACAATTTAAAAAATCAAAACCGATATCAAAATCATCATAATCATAACCAAAACCAAAACGGTCAAAAGAACAATCAAAGGACTTTAAATACTAGCAGTTCACAAAATATTAAACGAAGGGTTCTAAATCAAAATAATAATCAGAATCAGAATCCGATTCAAAATCAAAATAAAGGCCGAAATCAACAACAACAACAGAAAAATCAGAACAATCAGAAACAACTTAATAGAAGAAATATAAGTGGATCATCACAAAATCATGGTCATCAGAATAGAAATAGAAATAGAAAAAGACAATCGTTTCAGGTAATTTTTTGTTACCCAAGCCCGACACAGGCCCGGTCTATTTCCAAATAATTGACCCGAACTCGACTCAAGCCCGAGATCAAAAATAATAGGCCCGATAAAAGCCCGAAATTTCATTAATTACAATTTTTTCCGAATTTTTATAGAGTTTAGTTTTTCATGCCAAATTAATGATAAAAGTTCTAATTTAGCAATAATATTCTTCATATTGAAGTATAAATAATTTTTATGAAGAAAAATTAACCTTTCATTGTAAAAATTTGCCGTTTTCTAACAGTTTAGGTAACTTCGGGCTTTTTAGGGTTTCTTCGCGTCCCAAAAGCCCGCCCGAAACCCGAAATAAAAAAAATCCTTAAGCCCAAGCCCGAAAAAAACCCGGTCGGGTTTTTTCTCACCTCTACCTCTATTTCAGGACCCAGACCGGGACAAATCTGCTCAAGCTCAAAATAATCAAAACCAAAACGCCGCATATCAGGCTCCAGGGGTTAGAGGTGGATATTTAGGTATGTAGTACTTACAATGGACAATCGCCAAGTGACCTCTGGAGAATTATATGACACTATATAGATATATATAGGGCCAAACTTGCCTTTCAATTTCAAAAGTTATGAATTTTTGAAATTTTGGAATTTCAAATTTCGGGCAAGTTTAGCCCTAAAGATGATCTATAACCTCCACTACATCATAGCTATATAGTGTCATATAATTCTCCAGGGGTCACTTGGCGAATTAATAATTAATCTTAATTAATTAATAATTTAATAATTAGTGTAAATTTTTTTATAGTATCAGTATACTGATACTATAAAAAAATTTACATATTTATAAAAAAACAATTTTATTGTTAAGAATTAAGGTATAACTACTTTAAATACGTTTGAAATATTTTCTTACAATTATTTAGCTAGTGGGAAGCCAGAATCGGGATCAAGCAATGTCACATTTCAGGAAGGTATGCTAAGGCCTCATGCACAAATTAAATTACGTCAAAAACCCGAATTTTTGGACCCCCTCCCC
The DNA here is from genome assembly GCA_034699045.1 of Nanhermannia cf. coronata Gr-Ori-00579. NCBI lineage: Eukaryota > Metazoa > Arthropoda > Arachnida > Sarcoptiformes > Nanhermanniidae > Nanhermannia > Nanhermannia cf. coronata Gr-Ori-00579. The sequence continues at coordinate 4,693 of JAQIXA010001193.1, read as the reverse complement.
CTCCCTTGTTACGCTCTTGTTACAAGTCATCTTGACCCCCCTCCTCCTGTTACGACTTTCCAAATTTTCGTTCAAAAACCAAGAAATTTCAAATATTGAATTATAAAAAGTGACAATTCTATCGAATACATATATTATCTTTCATTTATCTTTATAAATAGGTAAAGCACATTGATTTAACTATTTTTTATCAAGTATTTGCTATCTTTACTTATGAATATTACTTAAATTAGGGTTCATTATATATGGCTAAAAGCATTTAATGTCATTGTTGTAATGTACGAACAGATTGTTGAAAAAATTCACCAATTGTCTACTTCAATATCGAGAAATTTCATTTAATTTCTTAAGGAATAGTTGTTGCAGGATTAGGATTGTGTTTACTATTCTATAAATTGACTAATTCAAGGGACACGTGAGAGAAAATATAAGAAACATCCAGATATTTATGAGACAAATTAAATTTCAAAAAAAATTCTATTTTTAATATTTTTTTTAAACAAAGCAATTTGTATTGTAACGTTACAGAATCTGTCAACCCCCCTCCCTTATGTTACGCATCAGCCGCACAGGGCAGAAATTCAATAACAGAGTTGGTAAATGGTAACTTTTAGTCTCCAGTCTCCGAGACACTTTATTAAGCACTTCAAAAAGCGTATAGCTAAGGCGGGATGACAAGATGTAGCGAGAGCGCAGATATTTCCGCTTCCGCAGTCCGCAGAGGTGGCAAAAATTTTACGATATACAGGGTGGGCCAGAAACAACCCGCGAACTTTTTTTGATTTTAAATATAAAGTTCGAGGGTTGTTTCTGGCCCACCCTGTACAGTCCTATACTTGGTGGTACTTCTTACGAGCGGGGCAAGATGAGACTATTTTCTCTGACCTCTGATCAGCCGAACCCCCCTCCCTTTTCGAGCGTAACAAATTTATGCATGATGCCTAACGCAAATTTTCTAAATCCTTGATCATAAATAATCATTTTATGAAAATTTTCAATAAAAATTTCAGGTGGATACAAAGGAGGTGGTGGAACGGGTTATAAAGATGGTGCTAAAAGCCAAGATGGTGGATATAAAGAGGGGGCCAAAGGTCAGGATGGGGGTTATAAAGAAGGTAAAGGTCAGGATGGTGGCTATAAGGAAGGTGGTGGCGGAGGCGGAAGCTCTGGTTATACCGATGGTAATTTTTTAGAACCAAAATTTTATGAAAGGTTTTTAACGACCAGTTTTTTTTCAGGTGGTGGTAGCGGAGGATATAAAAATGAAACTGATGGAGGATATAAAGATGGGCAAACTACAGCTGGGGGTACTCGTAGAATAGAATTTTACCTTTACAAACATACAACTAACTACTTTGTATGCAAAATTTTAGGAGGAAATGGAACAACAACTACTACTGCTGGAAACTCTACGAGTTTATTCAATCTCGATCAATTTGGACTTGGTACATATTATGAATTATGATTGTTTTACCTATCCTACCTTCCTAAAATTTACTAAAATTTACTAAAATTTAAAATTGTAAAAAATTTCTTTTAGGCATGCAGTCAAATCTAATGATGATTTTTAGGCTCTATCGAGAGGCACTACCTTTAAAAGAAACAGTAAAATTTTTATCTTACTAGATATAAAAACCCATATATAAAAATAATTATTATTTTTCAAGACCGAATTCATTAAGGCTTCAATGGTTGAAATTCAAAAAGGTATAGTAATTTTTCTAAATTTTTTATGAAAGACATAATTTTTAAATATTTTATAGCTATGAGTATCTATAAGAATGAGATCCTTCCAGAACTAAAAGTCGTTAGAAAGGTAAATTTTTTTAAGCTTGATAACAACTAAACTCATATAAGCATAAGTACGGAGTACTAAAATATCTACGTTAAAATTATGTAGAGAATCAGGGGTATTAATAGATAATACATGCTCGTAGATTTGCATGATATTTACATTTAGGCAGAGGCATATATCTAGTTTAGATATACCTATAAGACTTTTCATTTGTATTGCAATCTTTTCTAGGATTCTAAACAAGAAATCAAAGACGCAATGAAACAGATTGTGACCTGGGTTATGGGACCATTCTTAAAATTGTTTCAATCTGGTCCATTAGCAAGTATGCTTATATTATTTTTATGAGATTATATTATTTTTAATAGATTTGAAATTAAGTGAAGCTTATTTTGCTTTATTTCAATTTCAGAATTGGCAATGGGTCCATTAAAAGGAGTTTTTAAGAAATTAGGGGTAGATGTTGACAATTTAACTGGTGCTGCAGCAGTTCTTAGCGATCCTCAACAAATGGCTATGATGATGATGTACCTATACTTAAATTTTTCAAAACTTTCAACTAAAACTCACTTCAGTTAATTTTAATGCTGAAACGTAGGTTATTGATGAATCAAGCTGCTCAAGGGGCTGATGGAACTACTTATGGGGCTCCAGGTACCACAGGTGGTGGAGCCACTTCAACAACCTACGGTGCACCTGGAAAAGGTTCCTTTCTCAAACTATATACCTACTGTTTTTACTTATAATAAATCGGTTTTACTCTCACGAAAGCCCGCACCCTCAGAATACAAGATAATTCATATAAATATAGCTTAGTTTTAATAGTTTTTATTTTTACTCCAAAATATTTGAAATGAAATTTAAATGTTTTTTTTTTTAAATTTTTTGGAGTTTTCAAAACTTCCCGCCAAATAAACAAGGCAAAGGTACACATCATTCGATAGAGCATAGGTGATGTTATATATCATTCGATAGAGCTCGAAGAGCTCTATCAGAATATATATATATACCATATATGAACATAAAGGGATCATCCAAAAATGCAGCAAAAATCCAAAATTTTAGCGATTTTTTTCAAATTTTCCCGCCTTCCAGGTGAGGTAGGAACTCCAAAATCTCATCAAATTTCGGGATTTTCCCGCCCTATCTGTGTGCCAATTTTGGTCTAGATCCGATTCGCGGTTCGGCCGCAAACGCGCGGACAGACAGACAGACAGACATGGCAAACGCTATACCCCTTTTTCCCCATTTTCAATGGGTGCGGGCTAATAAAGAAATTTAATCTTATTTATGGAAAAAGGTGGAGGCGGAGGTTATTCAAACACAGCAGGTGGTGGTGGACAAGGAGGAACAGGATATAGTGGTGGAGGTCAAGGACAACAAGGAGGATACCAAATGGCTGGCAGTGAACAAATTTCGAATATTTTACAAAATTCTGATCAAAATGAGCAAAATGAACCTATAAATACTGATTCTAATTCTAATACAAACAGTCAATTTAAAAATTTAGAACCTGTTTTATCTTGGCGTTCTTAAATTGAAATTGACTTATTGTTATTTTAAAGTGTACCCTACTTTATATACCATACCTAAATAAAAATGTAAATACCCGTGAATAAAATATAATAAAATAACTATTATACCTAAACAATACATATATTGTACTAAAGGATAAGGATAGTTAGCAGGTTGGCCCTGATTGAAGTTATTGAATAGATCATTCGAAAGATCTATAAAAATGACATTTTACTAATAAGGTATAATTTGGCTTTTTTGAGATTTTACTTATAGGATAGGAAACTTGATCTTTGAAAAATTACTGATACAGTATATAATACATTAGTATCCTACTAAACTGAAATTTTTTTGATACTTTTTGTGAACAAACGTTTTTTACTTGCGACTAATAACTATAAATATTGTATAGTATCGATTAATACATCGTTAAAATCCGTACAAAAATGAAAGATTTTTTTATAAATTTTCCCCATTAGCATTAGCCAAATATTTTTAGGAATATTTTTGGAAAATATGTTTTTTAACTTTTTGGAACATTGACTTACTTATGCTTGTAAACCTTTAGAAAGAAAGAAAAATGGAATACGAAATGGTGATGTTTAAGCAATTGGCTAATGGTCTATGAGCATGATTTGGTTTTTAACTTACGCATGTTTAGATCTGTTGCGAATCAAAATGAACCTTCAAATAATAATTGACAATAATTTATCCTAGAGTTCTTAAATTATGAATTCGATATTTATTGTTAATCCTATTGTTAATAAAATAATACTTTTGTGTTGCATATCATTGAATAAAATATAAAGTAGGTAATATACTATACAAAATTGTTAATTACATTTTGAATAAATTAGAATTAGATGATAATTAGATCAGGTACAGTTTATAATTTGGCACTTTCGAGTTTCCCCTCTGGATTTACCATATCTTCATCTTCAGGGACGGATAAAAATAACTTTTGTATAATTTTTGTTTGAATTTCTAAAAGAAAATTTGCATTTTGATTCATATTGGGTTAGTATATTTCTATTTCTAAAATTTCTATATTCTATAAGTATTTTACCAATTGCCTTTTTGATCATCTTTGGCGGATCTCTTTTAACAAACAGGAAATATATAGGAAGACCAGTAGATGCTATAAATATTCCTATACCGACTTCAATTGGTCGTCTGTATATAGGTAATACGCATACTAGTAGAGCGACAACAAAAAATATTATCGGGTATATTAATGAAACCTAAAATTATCAAAAGAATTTGTTGAACTATTAAAATTTTGTAAAATTTTGAATAGAAGCTTCAAATACTAGGCTTTAATCAACTCACTAGAAGTTGATTATTAATTGTGCGAGCAAAGCAATGAAGATATCACAAGTTGCC
>JAQIXA010001192.1:0-27587 GCA_034699045.1 Nanhermannia cf. coronata Gr-Ori-00579 | reverse complement strand
AATATTATGAACCTAAGTATGGTAGGAAGTAAGGATATTTAGTATGAAGTATAAAAAGATAATTATGTAGGGTACCTCCTTATTATGTATGTCGTTCATGTAGGTATTAGGTATCTATTATCATTAATCTATAATATCTATAGTGTACTTTCTCTTACCACCTTTACTTCCACTCTCAACGCCAATCTCCGATGTAGTACTCATTATAAGATGTTTTAGTTTTAATACGTAGCTCAATCACCTACAACATATAATAACAATCAGCAAAATGTCAAATCATTGTCAAAAAAATACAAAAATTGTTTTTCTAATTAAAATTACCGATGGGAGGATGGAATTACGACAAGATAATTCTTACAAGGACACAGGTCAAACGAACAAAAATGATAGGATGATAAGCTGAGGATGAGTAGAGGATGTCAAATTTACGGTCAAAGTCGAGGTCAAGTGAACAAAAACTCAATTAAAATAAATTATAAAAAAACAGCTCAGCGACCAGTTCCCAGCGAAGCCAAATGACAAATGCCAAAAACCAAACCAAAACCAGCCAAGCAGGTTTTTTTCGAAAAATACGCGGAGGAGACGGACCCGCGGATTCGGATTTCGGACTACACGTAATCTTGTAATGTACTGGGGTACATTGAGACTCAAAAAATTCCCAATTTATCCATTATTTTATTTATATTTATGATTATGTTATGAATTTATGATCTACCTAGATTGTAAATTGTAATAGTAGGTAGATTCTACCTCTACCTACTATTACAATTTACAATCTAGGTAGGTAGGTTATGGTTATATTATTGATTGATCATTGATGACTCATCAATGATGAGTAACTTTAAAAATAAACCATCCTTATATATTTAGTACCCTACATTGAAAATTAAATGTTCTAAAATGTTTTACTATGGATTAGAATTAGAATAGAATTAATTAATAGAATAGAATAGAATTAAAAATCTAAGATTAGTCCATAAATTAGAATAGAATTAGAATAAGTATAAAAGTTAGCGAATCCGATAATCCGGTAAGTTAGAGAGTATTTTTTATATATTAGAATAGAATGCATTTTTAAATGTACGAGAATGAGAATCGACCATCGAAGTATACTTTAGATTTGATTTTAACATTCGTAAAAGATAATTTCTTAAGGAAAACTGGTCTTAAAAACCAGTTTATTTTATTAAAATTCAAAGTATTTTTTAAAAAATGAAACCGGGACATTTTTAAAGTAATATTAATAGGCGTATTGCCCAGAATCGTTAGATTGGTGACATTTAGATTGGTGAAATTTGACAGGGTGTCATTTGCCCGGATCAGTTTGCCTAGAGTCATTAGAATCTAAAATACGCCTAGATTCAGTAGCAGATAGGCAATTGTTTAGACTTTAGAGTTTAGAGCGCCCTACCTATGTATAAGGGAAGGGATTGTATTTAAGGGGTAAGTGGGGGTTTGATAAACCGGACAAACTCGGACAAGGGGTTGAAGGGAGTTTTTATCAAGAGGATCTTTATCCTAAATTTTTAAACAATCAAATTGCAAAATTCATAAATTTTTAAAGGGGCAATTCTCTTAAGATCATATTTTTTACAAGACAAGTGCTTTAACATATTTTAGTATGAATAAAGAGTATAGAAAGTTAGATAATACGAGTAGCTACCTGTTACCTAACTTGAAATAACCACTGCACTAACTATGTACCAATCACTACGGATATTTTCAATTATCTACCTATAATTTTATATTGTAAGTGTAAACACTTGAAAATCCAATTATGAATGAAAATAAATAAAATAATAAAATGACTCATAAGGACACGGGGAGATTTTACTAAAACGAGATACATTTTAGTAAAGTAGTAAATATACATAGATACAGTTTAAAGGTTGATTATAAATAATATATGTATAGATAATTGATAATTTCATTGTTTAAGATAAAAATTATGACTTGTGACTGTGAATAGTCAGTTCAGTGACTATTCAAATTATCAAAATTAAAAATGTTCAGGACTAGCGAAGCTCTATATTATATTACAAATATTACTGATACTTACAATTTATTATAATATTATGGAAAGTAATAGTAGGCACTTCAAATGGAAATACAAAATACCTACTATGCTAATGTTAGGTCACAGGTCATTTATAGTAATAGTGCCCCATCGTGTAGTGTAAAAATCTAAAATGTAAAAAGTTGACTAATTTTTTAGATTTGGAAATTGGAAAATTTTAAATATGTATGAATTTAAAAGATTTTTATTAAGTAGGTAGTAAGCATAATAACAAGCTTCCAGCTTGCAAGCCAGATCCAAAAAATAAGAAAAAATTCGAAAAAGATCGTTATTTTCTTTAATTGTTGAAATGTTAGACGAATAATCTGTTTAGTTCCAATAATAGTGTTTATGAACTAAACTAATTGACACTGATTAAGATTGAACTTAAATCGGACACATAAATCATAATACTTTTATCATACAATGAGAGCAAGCTAATATTTTACTTTATTTGTTTGTATTAGTAATTTTAATTATATTTAATTAATTATCAATTTTGATTTTGATAAAAATTAAACTCGTAATAAGATATCCGTATATTGATTAGTATAAATGCTCATGAAATTTAAAAAAATTGATTCAAATCTCAAGTTTTAATCGACTACCATTTATTTCAATTAAAAATAGATACTTTCTAAATATAATCAATAAAAGGATCTTTTGTTTAACTAAAATCTTAATTTAAATCATTGAAATTAAGCCAAATTGAGACGGATAGATAATATATGTAGATAGAGTACTAATATAGGTTTAGGATGTTTCTTAAAATCCCAATTTTAACTATATTTCTACTACTATTGCTACAAATTCAAATAAATTTAGCAAATTTTTTTAGCTCTAATAGAGCCCCTGATAATTTTAGCAATTTAAAGAAATTGTTGCTAAAAAATCGAGTAGAAAATGATTCGTTAGTATTAGAAGCGTCAGAGATAGAATTTTTGTCAAAAACTCTGCTACCATATTATTATGAAAATAGTTTAAAAACTCCATTACCAAAGTCAATTTCCCCAGAATGTTCAACCCATTTGACCCAATGGACTGAAGAACTGGTTAAGTTTATTTTGAACCCTTTAAGGAATGATAGTGAACCATGGGCACTTCACAGTAAGTTCACTCCAAAATTATATCATTACATACCAGTCATATTGAAATATGTAGGGTACTCGTATATTGATTTTTTTTATTTTTAGTGATTGATTCTTGGGGGAAAATACCAGAAGGGTAAATGAGATTTGCTAAAACGATATTTGTAATTGCATTTCGACTGAAATTTTGACATTTTTGTTGACTAATTAGGATATTGAATGGTCACACGATGAATCTAGGAGATTTTGATGAATGTGTTGAAATCGATGTGAAGAGTTTTGTTGGTCAATATTGCTCCATTTATTTCATACCATCGATCTTAACTGAGATAGTTGGTCCTGGAAATTCCAGAAAGGCTGTATCACCTGCTGAATTACTTGTACGAGTAATACTTTTCAAACCTTTAAAATGTATATTTATTATTTTAATTGTATCTAGAGTCTAATGACTGACCTTGAATCATACCCACTACTCTTGCCTCAATCCTCAATTTGTTTGCCTTCAACTTGCAATGATCAGGATATTGCAATTTATTCCCAGTTTATCTTTAAACCAATCGAATTTTTGTTGGTGCCAAGTCCATACATTTGCACTAAGGGCGATGGAAAAGATCTTGATACCGGGGCTATTGTTATGATGTAAGTTACATTTTCTACTTACATAGATTGCTTTAGAATTTTTTCATTTCTATTTTTTAGATGTATTTTATCAGTCCTTGGTGGAATTTGCATATTCGGAACTGCATTCGATTTAATTCTTAAACACAAAGAACAGAAAAAAATTAGCAAAATGGATTTGGTCAATTCTGTCGATAATGTTAGTCCAACCTCGAAGCCAAATTATGGTAAAAATATAAAAAATATTTCTTATAAACATTTGATCTAGGTATATACATATTTATATTCTCTTGATTTTGATTTTGATTGGATTCATAATATATCAAATCAAATTTATTTTTTAATAGGAATCGGGACTCAATTGATACTCGCATTTTCCCTCTACACAAATACCAAAAGATGGCTAAGTACCTCGACGGGATCGGATAACTTGGGTTGTATTCACGGTATCAGATTTCTCAGCATGTGCTGGGTCGTATTAGGTCACACATGGGTTATGGTCTATCAGGCTTCAATTTGGAATATGATTGACATTAGAAAGGTACTTTGATAAACAGAATTACTCATAATATTCAGAGTTGAGAAGAACTTTACCATTAGAATTCTTAAAATTTTGACTAAAATTTAAAATAAAAACAAGGTATATGAGGCAAATTGGACGATGAACACAATTCTTAATGGAACTGTAAGCGTTGACACATTTTTCACTTTAAGTGGCCTTCTTGTGTGCTACAATTTGCTCAAAGTCCTGGACAAGACCAAGGGTCGATTCAACATACCCATGTTTTACATCCACCGATACTTGAGGCTCACACCGATGTATGCACTAATTGTAGGATTTATGGCCACAATTTTGCCCTACCTGGGAAATGGACCTCAAAGATATGTGCTCGACTTTGGGGCGGAATATTGCAAAAAGTATTATACGAATATCTGACATTGTACACAAAATACTAATTTACATTTTTTTTTAGAAATTGGTGGCATAATTTGCTTTATATAAATAATTTAATAACTTATGAAGATAATGATGCAATGGTAACTTAAGTACATACAAAGATTCATATAAGGTTGAAATAATACTTCATTTTTGATTACTAATAAAGTGCGAGGGAGAAACCTGGTATATCTCAAATGATATGCAATTCTACATCATTTCTCCACTGCTCATCTACCCTCTGTGGAAATGGAAAAAAATTGGACTGGGTTTCCTCAGTCTTGGCACAATTGCAGCTATTCTTACACCAGCAATAATTACTTATGAATATAATTTACCACCCACAAACCTACCACATGGGCTGTAAGTCAAAAGAGTTTCTAAATCAAAATTAGTATCTTTCGAGACTCAAATTTCTATAAAATTTGAATTAATCAGAAAGCAAACTAATAATTTCGCCAATTTTTTGATAAACGATTGAAATTTGTCTATTCTTATTCTTAAAGTGGTACTGATTACATGGAAAAAATTTACATCAAACCTTGGGCTCGAATCGGGCCATATTTAATTGGGATTTGGACGGGATTCATACTCTTTCATTTCAGGAACAAAAAACTAAAGCTCAATTCCATTCATTACCTGGCAGGCTGGACAATTTCAACTGGAATTGCCCTCAGTGTTCTCTATGGTCCTTGGAAATTTAACGACCCTAATTATCACATTACTAAATGGGAATCAGCCATTTATTCTGGAGTCCATCGAACTGCCTGGGGAATTTCCATTGGCTGGATAATTTTCTCTTGTATTAAAGGGTATGGTGGACTTGTGAATAAATTTTTAAGTTGGAAGGCCTTTATGCCCTTGGGAAGACTCACGTTTGCAGTCTACTTGGTCTCTTATCAAATTCAAAGTATTTTGACAGCCGTCAGAGGAAAACATTCTCAAAATTATGACATTTTTATTTGGGTAAATGCTCATTCTTCATTAAAAACGACTATTTTTTTATCTCTACATGTTTTAAAAATTATATTTTTTTTAGGTTACTTATTTCTTTTCGGAGATGATTCTATGATTATTGATTGGATTTATCTGTACAATAACAATGGAGTCACCTTTTATGCAGTTGGAAAAAATTTTATTGGGCAAATTCAATTAATTTGTACGGAGAATTTAATGTTTTTTAAAAGATCTTGTTTTTATACGTCTATATGAGTGTTATAAACTCATAATATTGTTAATAAATTATCTTAAATTTTAATAGAGATTCTTAATTATTATAAATATTGTTTTTAACCTTCGTAGATTCCTAATAATTTTAAAATGCAGAAATATTTACAAACTTTTATTCTCTTGAGAAATGAGGAAAAATTTTATTTGGCAGAATTCTTAAAAGATTTAAACGAATTGGTCAAAGTTCTCATACCTACTTGAATTCAAATAGGTACTTTAAATTTACTCAAGTCAGTTTTAAAAATCAGACCAAAGTATTATACATATTTGGGCTTTCTGTAATTTATTTAGATTACTTACTACCTACTTATTATAACTCGTAAAATTTCAAAAATTTATCGCTGAAACTCAAAACCAGAACCCATGGTCAGCAAAAAATGTGATTTCATAAGTTGTCCTTTATAGGAAAAACGATTTCAAAAAAATTGAATTGAAAAAATTGATTTGACAAAAACACAAAAATCAAAGGCATGCACTTCATACATGTAGGGTACTTCAAAGTCTAAATATTTTTTGAATTTTAAGAATTTCGACTTATTGGGTTGGGTATCGATGTCTATCATTGCATAGTACTTACTTAAGTCTAAAATTTAAAAAAATAAGATTTAATTACGGACATTCGAGTTAGTAATACGCTACCTAGAACCATACCCAAAAGCTAAAAACTTGTTCTTTAGTCAAATTCAAACTCAATCACAAATGGATACCTACTACCAGGAGCCAGGGTTCTACCTTATCTATATCTATAAATACTAAGAATAAGTACCCTACTATTTTTGAACATTCAATTTTTTGATATATTTTGCATTAACTTTTTTTTAACAATTACGATTATGTACATAGTCAGTCAAAATTTGCATTTCCATTTACTTATTCTTAATTGGTATATTGTATTTGAAAACCAGTTTCTTGACCATTTAGTTTAAATATGGGCATACAAATATAATATTTCACAAAATACAGTAAGAGTGCTTTTATGTATGTATGTATTACTAAAGTACAAGTACTGTAAGTGTGCCTTTTAGTAATATTATTGAAATTAATATACATATTTACAGAAAGGTTGAGGGGGCATTTGAAAACAATTATAATCATAAGTTTGATGAAAGTGAATCGTATATGCATCATAGACCATATCATACATAGATATAAATGCATTATTATTATTATAAAAGAATATTATGTACATTACATACTTACATATACGAATAGTAGATATAAAAAACGATAGAAAATGTAAAATATCATGGGAATAAATAATTTTGCATATTAAGTTGGTTGATGTTGCACAATTATTAGGGGGATGTAAAGAAAAGGCCAAAAAGCTTTCAACTTTTTGCAATTCATTATCAAATAGGTACATACACCGTATTTACATATTGGCAGAAGTGAACAGACAAAATAATATTTGAAAAAATTGATCATAAAAAAATTTTAAATAGTAGTTCCTGTCCTGTAATTTTAATTATTAGTACAGTACCTTACATATTATGTATATCAAAAGTGCATCTAATTCATAATTGTTATACCTGAATAGTATATTATGTCTTACCGATTGAGATTTTTGGATAATTTGTTGTTATATCAAGACTATTTCTTTTCAATACTCTTGTTTTGAAATTAGTTCAAAAGTTTTCTCAAAAAATGTCCTCGAATAGTTTGGAGCGGGAAATTCGTATTTTTATACAAGTGTTAAATTCATGGTTTGGGTATCCAGCTATAGCTTACAGTAAGACTACTATTTTGACAAAATTATTCATATTTTTTTTGCAATTTACCCACATTCACATGGACAATTTAAAAAATGGATTTGGTTTGATTTGCTCCGTACATACAGAGTACGAGTATATTAAATATTTACTTATAGATTACCTATTGTCTTGTCCGCTATACGAATAGAAATATAAGAATTTTCACATTTTTATCAATTAAAAAAAATGCATTTAAATGAATACTTACTACGTATAGCTATCGGTACCCACTTTTAAAGGAGACAAATTGTTTAATTATGACTAGATCAAAACATGTTAAACCTCTTTATTTATAAGTCAATATCAAATCGATATACCTATCAACTAATTGAAGCTTTTTTAAATATACCTAGATACTTTATATATTAGTATACCTACGAATATAGGTAATTGTAATTATATTCTTTATAGGTCTCGTTGGAGTGATTGCAGTTCAAATAGTTTGGTACCATCATATGGACCGAATGAGTGATCACTTCAATTCTTTATATTTTGAAAAACCAGATACTTTTGATTTCATTATCGGTAAAAATCATAATTAATCTTAATAGGATGAATTTTACTGATATATAAAAATGCTTGATTAGTTGGTGCTGGATCAAGTGGGAATCCATTAGCAAAAGAATTGGTGGAAAAAGATTTCTCAGTTTTACTATTAGAGGCTGGGGGTAATTGATACTCTGTAATTGGAAATTGGCATGATTATAATAAGGTTAAAAATATTGGATTTTTATATTGTCATTGCCAGGTGAGACATTTCCTCTGACTTTGGTTCCTTGTAAGATAAAATCTCAAAAATTTATAAAAAGGTAATAAACTGACCTTTACTTTACTATACAATATGATACACCATTAGCATTTGCGGTTGCGTTTCTCAACAAGAAGCATGTGGACTGGCAATTTCAAACTACACCGCAAAACAGATCATGTCTTTCAATGATAGATAGGGTGAGAATTTTAATTACTTAAGTACTTACCCATATTTATTGGTATCCGGTCGAAGGGGACAATACATTTGGGGACAATCAATTGGGGACAATCATTTGGGGACAATGTACATTAGGGGACAAAACATTAGGGGACAAAATATTTGGGGACAAAACATTTGGGGACAAAGTATTTGGGGACAATGTATAAATAGATTGGCCAATGTAGATTTCCCCCTTTATACTTATCTTATAAAGCACCTACTTACAGAAATTCAACTATACTAATATGTAGTACCTAGCTGAACCAGTGAAGAAAAAGATGTATAAAGATTTTGAAGCATGATTATTAAAACTTATCGAAGAATTTGATAAAACATCTCTTGATGATTACCTTAACGGCATTGCACATAATGTTAACTTCAATGCTAAAATTTCCAGTTAGATCATGATCATAATCGTAAAATTTTCTTAATTCATGATAAAAATTCACAAAATCTTAAAACAATTTTGAAAAAAGTTGCATTTCATATCTTAATTATACTAAAATGTCTGATTTTTTAATCATAATACTCGTACCTACTTCTTTTTTTCGTTTGGCTGGTATTTTCTGAATTAATTATTGCAATTAATAGTAGGGTATTTAATTATTTTAATTTTAATTGAATATTTTTACTCTTCTTTTAGTTCAGAATTCCGATTTTTTAACCTAATCATTATATTATAGTAAGTATGTAGGGTACTGATAGTAGCACATAGTATCTGTATTTTATATTTCAGCTAGGTACTATATATTATAGGTATAGTAGAGTTTCTTTAAGTAGGTACTTTATAAGTATAAAGGGGGGAATCTACATTGGCCCATATATTTATACTTTGTCCCCAAATGTTTTGTCCCCAATTGTACATTGTCCCCAAATGTTTTGTCCCCTAATGTACATTGTCCCCTATTGTTTTGTCCCCAATTGATTGTCCCCAAATGTATTGTCCCCTTTCACATTAGCCCCTTCCACCTAAACCCATATTTATTACATACCTAAGTATGTATACTATGATACTAGTTAACCTTAATTGATTAACTTTTAAATGTAATTACCTAATCAGAAATGCAATCACCCCAGAGGTATCGGCCTTGGAGGCTCTTCTAATTTAAACTGGATGATGTATGCTAGAGGTATAAAAATTTAGATAAAAATAATTGGCTTAATTAGGTACCTATCCATAATTACCTTACTGAGCTCAAAGGTAATTTAAATTTAAATGTACATTTGATCAATATCATGAAATATCACGAATCTACGGAATTTGGTTTTATTTTTAAATAATCCTTTGAAACTTTATTATCCTATGCATACGCGTATACGAGTATAAATCCCACTTGAATGTTTTTTATTTTTTTAAGATTTTTGTTCTCAGAAACACTTAATAATTCAGTTCATTTTCATTCATTTTTTTTAAAGCATTGAATCAAAAGTTAACTCGAAATAAAAGTAAAATCGTCGAAAATAAAATCCAAAAATCCAATTTGAAAAGGGGATTCCGGAACCCCCCTTTATCAAAAAGTCTGAAGTCAAAAGTCAAAACTCATAAATCATAAAATAAATCTAGAAGTTTCAAATAGAATTTAAATGAGATTTTATAGAATTCAAAATTTTATACAATAATGCACCTGCAGCTTTTTTATTCTATTTTTTAAAATAAAATCTTGGTATTATACATTGTGAATGTAGATTATCTACAGATATAAAATATTTATATTCTTGTTTAAAATTATGATTTTTTTCAAGGTTCGAGACATGATTATAATCAGGTAAGTAGATATATGGGGTACCTACATTATATTAATACTTAAATGAGCATTACCCTCCAATGCCCTAAGACTATTTACTATTTACTATATAGTGTACTCATTATACATATTTACTATTCAAATTAGTGGGCCGAAATAACTGGAGATAATCGATGGTCTTATGAAAATATACTCTCTTATTTCAAAAAAATTGAAAATTATCAAAATCCCATCGAATGGAATGAGTTCAATACAAAACATCATGGACGAAATGGACCAATTAAAGTCAGCTACCCTCAATATACAGGTATGGCGAGTGATTTTGTAAAAGCTGGAAAAGAAATGGGTTATGATGAAATTGATGTAAATGCTGATTACAGCCAAGGTAAAAAAAATTAGGTACAATAATTTTGATATTTATTCAAAATTATCTTTTGTAGGATTTTCAACTATTTCATACAATCATGAGAATGGTAGAAGATTAAATTCCTACAGAGCATTCATTGAACCCATACGAAACCATCCAAAATTGACAATTTTCAAATTCGCATTTGTTCATAAGGTAAAATTCTAATTTACAAATCATATACTTAGGTAAGTATACTGTAATCTGAATTTTACTTGCTAAGGTTCTAGTAAACTCAAAAATGGAAGCTTTCGGTGTAGAATACAAAAGACATGGGCAAATTAAAAGAGCATTTGCAAAAAATGAAGTCATTTTGAGTGCAGGCTCTTATGGAACCCCGAAAATACTCATGCTGTCAGGGATAGGACCTAAATCTCATCTAGAATCACTTGGGGTAGAACAAATTAATAATAATAAATTTTATTAGTAAAATTATATTATTTTTTTGATAGATTCCTGTCATCAAAGATCTGCCAGTTGGACTAAACTTACAAGTGATTTCAATCTTACCAAAATTATAATAAGACTTCTACTAGATACTTTGATGAACTTTTTCAAAATTGCAGGATCATATTACTGCCCCTATTGGACCATTTTTAGGTACCCTACTTAGGTGTATACTTTTAAAGCCTTTATCAGTATATGGATACACACTTTATATGTGTACACTTTATATGTGTTCTGATATTTTGGATTTTATTTTTTAGTTGATAAGCCGATAACCTTAAATGTGGATCGAGATGTAAATGCACAAGCAACAGTAGATTACATTAGAAACGGAAGTGGACTTTTAAGTTCAACAGGGATTCAAGCTACCGCTTTTCTAGTCACAAAGTAAGAATTTTTGAATCCTACTATGTATAAGTTTTTAGGGTACTATTTTACTTTATTTTGACGATTTTATTGTCACAATGATTTGTATCTGATCTGAATTTCAATCGTAAATACACTATTTCGAGTATCTATTATAAGATAATTTTAACTTAAAAATATAGTCATGTGTATTGTATGAATATATTAGATATGCAAAGTCAAGAAATGAAACAAGTTGGCCGGATTTACAATGGATTTGTCTGGGAACAGGTTAAATATAATTTTTAGGTTAGGTTAGGTTAGCTAAAAAAATATAATTTTTAAAACATTTAGCAATTTCTCGGAGAGCCGAGCCTGAAATTGAGTCTGCATTCAACATAATTCCTGGAGTCCTGGAGGACTTTTACAAACCTGCAAAATACAAAGATTCCTTTCAAATCACAACCATTTTAAGTCGACCCCGATCAAGAGGTCAAGTCAAACTGGATGGCTGGGATTATAAATCAGCATTAGAATTACCACCACTAATTAACCCCAATTATTATGACGATGAGAATGATTTACATGTCATGATTGAAGGTATTTACCTAATAATATATTAGTAATGCCTATACAGTATACTTAAATACAAAGGTAGACTATTTTTGTAAATTCATGAACAGTTTCTTATAAATTAAGGTAATTTATCAAAAAAAATATATAAATTTTTAAATTTCTAACCGAGGTTTGGAAAAGGCTGTCAATTTCGTAGAGAATTCCCCTACTTTTCAGTCGATGGGTGGCCGACTGAATCCACGGCCCTTTCCACCTTGTCGTGAGGAAAAATTTCGATCTCGGGCCTACTATGGATGCTTTGCAAGTTTTTTCTCATTTACGTTGTTTCACCCATCGGGAACTTGCCAAATGGGTCCTGAAAATTCTCCACAGTCTGTGATTAACTCGAAACTACAAGTTATTGGAATTAAAGGTTTAAAAAAATCAAAAACTACAAAAAAACAAACTATTTTGTTTATAAAATACTTGGTCATTTTTTGGATATTTGAATAGGTCTTCGTGTTGCAGATGCATCAATTATGCCAAAAATTATTTCAGGTAGGGAATTTATCTTTAAAGATAAGTATTAAGTATTAAGTATCCAAGTATGTACATATTTGCACGTACTATGTACATAAAATATGAAGTTCTTAATAATTATAAGAATGTTTTTTAGCGAATACCAATGCAGTTTGTATGGTGATCGGCACACTGGCTGCAGATCTCTTAATTGATGATTGGATTAATCAAATATAACTATAATTACTCGTACATAGGTAAGAAGCAATACCATTTTTAAGTAAATTATAATCTCTACTCTACAACTATCAGTGCAGAAGTATGCAAATTGTATCCTTCTACTACACTTTATCAGTATTTATAATTTTAATGAATAAATGAAATTTGTATGCTTGATGTAACGCTACATTGGTCCAATTTTAATGTTTAAAAAATGTGTATTTATTAAATTAACTCTTATTAGATGTATTTAAAATTGGTGTAATTTAGGTTTTTTATTAAAAATTTTCAAATTTTCATTTAATTTTCAAAATTCAAATTTAATTTCAAAAATTTAATCAAATTCAATCAAAGTTCAAATTTAATTTTCAAAAACTAATCATAGCCCATATTTACATAGTTGGTTGCATTATATCCAAACAGGATCAAATCTTTTTCATACACATTTTCTAACTTGATCAGCATTTTTTTCGAAATTTTTGAAAAATATGAAATACTCATAGTAGTTTTATTATCAGTACTTTTACCTGTATAAGTATTGGCCCATTTTTTCCAAACTTTATTCAATTCATCATGTATTAGTGTACTATTATTATAAGAATCTTTTAGGATTTTATTAAAAATTATATTTTTATCCATATTGAAATGGTCATCATCGATTTTAAGAATCAGGTCATATTTGTTAGAACACAAATTGCATTCGATATAAACAGGTCTCCAGTGCTGGTCGAAAAAATAAGGATTTGTACTTATCAGATATTGCACAAATTGCTTAAAAGTTGGTGTTTTTAGTGTGAAATTTCTATCTGGATCTGGGTAAAGGTTCTTGATATCCCTGCCATAATTTAAGAAATAAAAATTTCTTCCTTCAACTCGTTCCAATTTGTCTCGATAGGCTGACAGAATCCTTTCAAATGGATGTCTTACTTGAATCATTGACAATTTTATCGGATTCCTGTCAATAATTAAATTATTCTTACTATTACTTTTACCAGTATATGAATACTCGAACTGATAGTTGGGATAAGCAAAACGAAATCTTTTTGTTAAATCTATAAAAGTTAGAGATCCGTTGTGAATTTGAGATTCAACAAATGGTGTTAGAATTGATTTCAATTTAGAGAAAATGGCCATCCAAGGGGTAGATGCTGATTTGTACACTGGACACCATTTTAGTTCGACATCAAACCCTCTGAAATGAAGGAAGTTATAATGAATCCATAATTTTTTGAACAATTTGATATTTTGAACTGAGAATTTTTTCGAGCAATATTCTTCAAGTTGGGCTTTTCGATTCTTGAAAGTTTTCATTTCATTTAGTGTTAGATTCAGCTTCATTAATAGGACTTCCTACAATATAGTATAAGGAAAAACTTGAATATTTTACATAAAGTTTATAAAATTTGAATATCTATGTACCATTTGATTTTGAGAGGCGATCCTATTACTCTTAGTTTTAAGGTTATCATTTTGAGTTAACGTTGAAGAATGATTAGATTGTGTTTGGGTCTTAAAAGAATTTTCAAGAATTTGAATATATGCTTGAAAATGATTATT
Organism: Nanhermannia cf. coronata Gr-Ori-00579; assembly: GCA_034699045.1. NCBI lineage: Eukaryota > Metazoa > Arthropoda > Arachnida > Sarcoptiformes > Nanhermanniidae > Nanhermannia > Nanhermannia cf. coronata Gr-Ori-00579. Next base: position 13,144 of record JAQIXA010001192.1, on the reverse strand, counting down.
TTGAGGTCGAGTTCTTAAAATTGATGAAATTATAATGATATGCACTACTATCAGAAATGATATGAGTATAGTAAAAATTGTAATTTTTATTTTTCTATTTTTGTTTGGAAAAAGCATATCTATCGTATTTCTAAACTAACTAAGCCTCAAGCTCAAGATCAAGATCAAATATATCTTCGAGTCTGAATTGAATGACTGCATAATATTTCAATTTAAAATTTAAATCAATGATAATTAAATTTAAATATTTTTAGAGGTAGTTATACTGATAGATATTATCAGTATATGCTGTACATGCTTGCTAATTATCTTAATATTACTTTAAAAGCTGTTTATTTATATTTAAAAAAGTTTTAAAAGGCTAAAGACCCGATTAGGCTGCTAAAGATATTGCTCAGTTGGCATTTGATACAAATATTTTAGAAATGTAAAGGTAGGTTACAAATTCCAAATACGATAATATGCTGTAGCCTGATACTGTAATGATATATTATGTTTTTTTAGTAATTAGTGGCTATTTAGCTTTGAAAAACTAACTTCAAATGAACAATTTACTAATTTTTCAGTAGGTACATGAAAATTTTATCTTTGTGAGCTTATTGAAGTGAATATCAGTACCCTACCTAGTTACTTTATATTTTAATACCTACCTACTTTACAATCCTACCTTACCATATTTTACCATTTTACAACTAAAATTACTACCTATGTATTGGTAGTTCTAAAGTTTAAAGAGATATGTAAGATAACTTCTGCCTACTGATACTTCAAGTTTTTAATAAAAGGTCAGCTGATTAAACTGGAATATTTTATTCATGACAATTCGATCAAATAACTACTCGTGACCTTCATTTGACACAAGCGAGCCATAGAATATCATTCTGGTACATATTTATAAAGATATTTTATACTAGTTCGCTATATGTTTGTGTTTTCCAGTATATCAATTAGAATTAGAATTTGTAGGTACCTACATACTAGTTAGTAATATGCAGTAGAGTATTTTACCTATTATGAATGTGTATATAGTAAGTATATTTTTATAAAATTCAGCCTTGAAATTATTCTAGTTTGTATATGTATTTAAGCTTGTTCTTTTAAATTGGATATAAGAAAATCAAAATACCGAATTGAATTCAAAACTGAAAACCATTAAATTCATTAAATTACAATGGTAAATACAATAATTAAAGTTGATTTGAAAAAACCCGTAAAAGATCAAAGAGGATTTCATAACCGATGGCATCCAGGTAGATATTTATTTTTTCCTGTTCATTATTTCTAATCGTAAGAGATTAAGCTGTAATTCTATTTTTGTATAAATTTTAGATATTCCGAAATTTTGCACTGTAAAGCCTGATGAGGTAAAAATAAATTTACATTCTATAAAGAACCCTACTCTAACCTATCACTATCTAGGTATCTGAATCTGAAATTTGAATCTGTTCACTTAGGATTAGATTAGAATTACATATTTGGAAATCTCATAAATCAATAATTTTGATAATTATCGATAAATGAAATGAAATGAATTTTTTGAAAATATTTTTGTAGGTCTTTCGAGTTGAATGTTTTGATGCAATAGGTAAAATATACCTCGTAGTGCTACATAAGATATTCATTTATATCGTAAAATGAATGTATTTTATAAATTGTTCTAAAATCATTTCTTTGAATAAAGGTGGACAGGTTAAGAATGATGATAATGCGATCGACATTTTAGAAACTGTCGACCTGAGTGAAGCTCATCAAATTTCAGGACCTATTGAAATCGAAGGGGCAATGCCAGGAGATTTGATAGAAGTTGAGCTACTTGATATTCAACCCCTTGAAGATTGGGTAATAATTTCTTACTAGGGTATATAGTAGGTACTACTATACTGAGAATTAATACTGGTAGTATGATACATTAGGATTAGATTTATATATTAAAGGGTATCATTAATTAGAATATTTTTTCAGGGTTATACTGCCATTTTTCCACCTGAAAGAGGTGGTTCATTTCTTTGCGAATTTTTTGGCGAAGCCAAAAAAGCTATTTGGGATATCAGTGGAATTTATGCAACGAGTCGTCATATTCCTGGAGTCAAATTTGTTGGTAAAAAAACTAATTTCAATTTTAATTATATTATTTTGAAATGGTTTAAATTAAACCAGAAGAATACAATTACAATTAGGTATCATTAGGTATCATTCATCCTGGAATAATTGGATGTGCCCCATCGAAAGAGCTATTATTCGAGTGGAATAAAAGAGAGCAAGATTTGATCAATTCGGATCCAAAAATTGTTCCAGCTCAAGCATATCCACCCTTTGAACAAGGAGCGAATCTTGGGGGACTCGAGGGACATCCGAGTATCAAAGAAATAAAATTGGAAGCTGCTAGGACAATACCTCCTCGGGAAAATGGAGGAAATTGCGACATTAAAAATTTATCTAGAGGTTCAAAAATTTGGCTACCAGTTTTTGTCCCTGGTGCAAATATGAGCATTGGTGATATACATTTCTCACAAGGGGATGGGGAAATTTCGTAAGCTTCTATTACCTAATATCAAAGAAATTTAGAGTATTACATGCATTATCTATTCAAAATGTCTCATAATTATTTTCTAAAAATTTCAAATAACAATAGATCAAAAGTTTTCAAAACTCGATTTCAAAAATTTTAAAACAAAATATTGAGCTAAAATTAAAATACCTATAACATTTGGAATATTATATCAAAGGGCTAAATTAAATGGCCAAAATAAGAATATTTTTGTAGTGGAACTGAGAATGAGACATTTTGAACCTAAATTAAGAAATTCAGGTAATATAATGTAGGTATATGTATATATGGTAATTGAACTTTTATTCAAAGATTTTGTGGAGCTATTGAAATGTCAGGAGCTGTCACACTTCGTACGAAAATCATCAAAAATGGGATGGCACTTCATGGAGTTACAAAAAATCCGATTTTTCTCCCTGGACCAGTTGAACCAAGATATACAAAGTATCTAACTTTTGAAGGTACAAGTATTTGTCTAAGGATAAGAGTCTATAATATCAGAAATATGATTTTTAATTAATAATTAACAATGCTAGGTATCAGCGTTGATTGCAATGGTAAACAACATTCAACATGTCCTAAAATCTCATTTCGAAATGCAGTCTTGAATGCAATCGAGTATTTTAAAAAGTTTGGCTACTCGGCCGAACAAGTTTATATGCTTCTCTCTTGCTGTCCTTGTGAGGTACAAAATTAAATACCCACATTTTTTTTAAACAATTGGGGTTAATTATCGTAATTTTAAGGGTCGAATTGCTTCAATTGTTGATGTTCCGAATGCATGCTGTACTATAGGAGTCCCTACCGAAATTTTCGACTTTGAGGTGATGCCTAGAGATGGAGGTCACAAAGCCAGTCCTAAAGGTCAACTTGCCTCTGCCAAAAAATAAAAATATGAAAAAAGTAGAAATTTAAACAACTTTGTATACTTCATTATGGTCATATTTGACACTTTAAACTTTAAAGAAACTCTCGTGCCTCTAAAAGCCATCTAAAATTAAAATCTAAAATAACTATAAAATATGTAAAGTAGGTATATGAGATATTAAATTAAACAATTATAATTTTTTTATTCGATTTGAATTTTATTGTGATAAAATTTCTTAATAATTCGTGGTTCTCTAAATCGTAAGTACGCTTAACAATCTCATTATTGGATATTATCCGGTAAATATTAAATTTTTGAGCTCACATAAGATAAGTTAGGTATCGGTATGGTAGTATGTATAAGTATGTAAATAGTATTATAAAGTATAGGTATTTATACATAATTATTTAGATAGTAAGTATATTATAAGTACTTGGTAGTTTGAGGATTTACAATTTGATATTATATTTAGTATAGGTACATACACACATACATAAGTTTCTATTACTAGGAAATATTTTATAGTCTTTTTGTCTTTTATTTAGTTAAGATAAGTAAGGAAGTTGAATGGCCTTTTAAATATAATAAGAATAAGTAATAAGTAGGCCATAAAATGTCATTTTTACTACTACATAGTTATTATTTAAGTGTTTATGTAAGGCCATAAAATTTATTGACAATTAAAAATTGGTCTCTAATAAATATATCATACCTACTTGTACTAGTACAATAGTACTTCGATGGGATTCTACAAAAAGCGAAGACAATTTAATAAGACTCTAATAAATTTATTTTATTTTATGTTTAACTACTAACTATTAGTACCCTACTTATGATTCTAGACACTATTTATGAAATTACCTATTAGCAAATCCTAGATTTCCATTAGATAATTTTTATTTGTAAGTTTTAGATTTTAGAGTCTATATTAAGATATGAAAGTCCCTTTTAAAGGCATAATAAAAGTATCTGTAATTTGTCTTATTTATGAAACATGCAACTACATTCTATTCTGTATTTTTTAAATATGGTTAGGCAATTGTATATTGCATTTCATTTCAGCTCATTTCATCTCAGATCAGTTCATTCGGTGGGAAAAATAGAATATTCACAGATATACTTGGGTATGTTAGATATAAAAAGGGTCTACTACTGCTACCTGAAAAGTTAGACATTTCGTGAGTCAAACAAATGTGTATGTCTAATAGTAATTTAACTTTTTTGGTCAATCTATTTGATTTATGAATAAAACTTTGTCTTAATTATTTCCACCAAAAAATCCTCTGTTTCACTGTATTACATATTATTAAGACACTTATACAGAGTGATTTTTAAATAATTATAAAAATAGCAAAAGACCAATTGCCAATTACCATTGTCTCAAATTAAAAAGTAGGAAAATTTGGAAAAAAAAATTAGTTTAAATTTTTGTTAGAGAAGGTGAATATTTGGTAACATTTAAGTTGAGATATCAAAATCAAATTAAAATCCAAAAGTATCTCTAAATTTCTGTTTCAATAAATGAGATTGCATAGGCTTGCTTGGAAATCTTTAGATATTAGCTTTTTACTCTGTATACGGGTACTTATTTAAAAACCACTCTGTGTAGGTCTCAGGTCTATCAGTATACAGTGGAAACAATTGCTTTGCACTTTGCCATTTGAACATGCATGTAGAATTCATACCTGACTTTATGAATAAGTAAGGGCACACAAGGAAATACCTTACTAGTAAGTAAAGTACGCGAAACATATTGCAAGTACCTAGTACATAATAGAAGAAAAGGATACAGATAGTCAGTACATACATGGAATAAAAGGCCTTGAAAAAGTCCGGTTGTTGTACAATGTACATAGTACTTACTACTACACAGTATTTATAAGGTACATATAATAAGGGACTGGAGATGCTGGAAATCATTAAAAAATTCGTTGGCAGGCGCAGAGCCAGCAACCAAACACAAAATAATACCCGCATTCCGTCGCACCGAAAAACCCGTACACTTGAGACTTGATCTTGATTTTTTTTTTCTTACTTTTTGACTTTTCCTTTCAAAAATATCGAATTATTGTGGTCGCTTTTCAAGTGTAGGAGACTCGAGCGGGTCCGTAGACGGCTGATGGTATTTGGTGGTGATTTTCAACGACTATGAGGTCACCCTTTTTACATAATTATAAATAATTAAATTTAGTTATCATTAAAGTAATTACCTACATATTACAAATTATTATGAATTTTTATAAGTTTTTTAAGTAATTTGTAAATTTTGCTAACCTCTTGACAATCGTCACCCCCTTCAAGCTCACGTTGAGCTTTTGCTAAAGCTTCAAGTACATCTCGACGACGTTTTTCTTCAGCCTCAATCTTTGCAATTTGACTAGCCTAGAAATTAGAAAGATTAAGATGCATTTCATTCAAAATATCTCATCTACTTACTTCTACACTATATCGTTTGTTATGAACTACCTAACTTTTAAATTATGATTCCAAAACAGACTGTTCGATAAAATTATAATGATTCAATCAGAATAATATTGTTTGAAAATAGTTTCGTTAAATTCTAAATTAGGTCCCCATCCCCTCAATATTTCATTCAATCCACTACATATAGTCCATTTCAATCCACTATTATAATAAGTATCTGCTACTTAAGTAGGTAGGATACTTATATTTAATTACTTATCTGCCTACTATAATTACTATCCAGTGCCTAATATTTTAACATTAACGCAAGTATCCTTAATACGGATATAAGTAAGTACCGGTACCACTCTGATTCTGATACGTAAAAAATACCCAAGAGAAGGTACTACACCTACCCTACTATAGATATAAGTATGTAGTTTTACACTTTATGTATCAAATGACATGGCTCTCGCCGAAGATACTTGAAAATATCTTTAGCGAAAAGATATGTAAAATGTCCAAATTTTGAATTGTTGACAAATCTTGTCCAGCTACAAGTTTGTAGCTGGATGATCAGCTTTATTCTGAGCTACTTATCTTTATGAATCATAAAATACGAGTATATACATAATACATATACTACTATATGTAGATACAATGGTAGTAGGTTAGTGTTATTATTTTATTCAATTTTGCTAAAACATTTATCAAATGATTTCCTACAATTTAAGTAGGGTACTTAAATGCTATCTGCTATTCAATAATCAAATGTACCTACTATACTAATATAAGGTCTATAGTAAGTAGATTGTCAAAAAAGATCAAACAGCATTTACAATTTCCTCGAATTTTTCAAAACTATTTTACTTTGTTTAGAATTCGGAAGGCCACATTATACACATTATAAATTATATAGATAAGGCTACATTATACAGAATATAAATAAGCTTGAGATTTGGTTTGTTACTGTTATTATGCCAAATAGTAGTACAATAACTAACCTTTATCCCGACAATAGCCACAATAATGAGGATAATGAAGAAAATAATGGAGACGACTATAGCGATGACGATTGAGTAAACTTCTACGGGGGGCCGGATCTTCATGCCCATCTGTATCAAGGATTAAAAGAATAAAAACTACATAAAAAACCTGGTTTTTTAAGGATCTAGGTACCTTTTTCGAGTCCTTTGAGCTCATGGTCTCGATAGATCCAGAGTAAACAGAAGAAAAGAGAGACGACACAGAACACAAGAGAACAAGCAACAATGAAGATGAGAAGACTGGACAATTAGTACTGAACGACATTTAACATTTAACTGCAAACTAATTAGACTTATAGAACAATACAAGAGCTACTACAGTACATTACAATTACAATGACACGTAGAACCGAATAGGCCAAAGGGGTCAGGTGTGTCATGACCAGACCTACGACGGAACCATTCTGACCAAAAAATCATTTCCAGCCCGGGTTCTCTGCGGGTTTTTATTTTCGGTTTTTGGACTCCCGCCTGCTCTGTTCATGATCCTACAAATTCGGGGATTTACACACACTTAAGTACTACCTACTATGTTTTACTATATGAACATACGAGTAAGAAAAGGGTACTAAAAGATAACCGGGTACCTTACTACATTACTATGTATATATGTTTGTGCGATGTGCTATAAAATAATAAAGTACTCTCGGAATCAAGTAGGTCTGACTAAAAGAATATTAAAAGGATATACCAGACCCGATTTTCAGAATATTTCAGAATACTAACCAGCTAACTCGATAGAAAAGAGATCATTAAAATACTTACTCAATTTTCCTATTCACTTTTTATGCTACTTTTTAGTAGGGTACTCTATTTTATTTTATTATTACCTACAAAAGTAAAACATTGTAAGGGTACATACTTATCTTTATCAGAATGGTACATAAGTAAAGTACCGTGGGATACTACTCACTGTATTCAAAATTTCTAAACTAAATAGCCAGCAAGTATTATGAAAGAATAAATTTTCCTAATCTGGTCAGAATGAGATTTTTGAATTCCTTTTTTCCTAACTTGAAAATATCTGATTCTGATGATACATTTTTCAAAATATTTGTATTCTACTCGTACAGTGCAGTATGTTTATTGGTAGGGTACATATAATAGTTATTATAATTGTACTTGAATTATACAAAGAACTTAAAAAATAAGCATTTAAAAAGTTACAAAGTTGAAAACTTTCCCGTATTATTTTGTTTATTGAAAAGTTTTATCGATACAGACACTTAGGAAAATGTTTTTATGTATCTTCAGTACTGATAAAATACTTACTTTTTTTCTTACAGATATTTTTATATGTAGTGAGATAAATCAATATATACCTAGTACCTAGTGCCTAGTACCTAGTCTAAAGTCTAGTATCTGCTTGAATTATCTAGTCCATATTTTTCCACAAGTATGTTTGTAGGCATTAAATAAATGAGATCTTGCAGTTCAATCGAGTTTGAAAATATTTGCAAAGCAAATGCTCGGATTTGGTTTTGGTTATGCATGGTATGAATGTTTGGATACAAATTTTGCACATAATTCTTTCTTACTGATACTACTATCGGTAGTAGCTTACAAGTATAAAGGTACTTGGGCAATATTAGTATCTGTATGATATGATAAGGTTACTTACATAGATTGGTTTTATTGATTTTATTCCCTGATAAATCGTAAAACAATCGTCAGTTCAAAGCAGAGGTTAAGGATTAGACATTTAGTTACCTAATTTTATTATCGTCAATTTATCTTGAAACAAATCTATGGGGAAATTTATATGTAAAATGATAATATAATGTGCTCTTATAATGCAAGAATTTGATTGACATTTACACGTGTGCATTTCTGATAATCATATTTATTAGATCTGTATCAGATTTATTATGAGACCATTGAAAATTAATAATAGGATTAAAAAATTAAAAACATCTGGTTTTTTTCTAGTTAGGTTTAAAAGAATTCTGTTTGTACCGATATTTTGTATTTATTTAAGTCTCAGGATCAGAATTACATATTATGTACCTACCCTACTAATGTACTATATTAAGGTACGAGTAGTTTAAGTCTAGCGTGAATTTTACTTGTAAATATATCTTGTTAACCTGAGTTCAAAATTCGAGTTTTCAGAGCTAAATAAATGTATTAAAAAGTAATAAGATATTCTAAAATTAAAATAATTCAAACAATAAACATATTTTAAAAACAAAATTTCTAGTACATTCTGGTTAAAACACGAATACAAAGTTTAATTTCAAAAGTAAACTGATGCCAAATCTCATGTATTTTACTGATATACACAAAATACATATAATAGCCTAGATAGATAAGATTCATACAATAAATGAAATGAAATAAAACAAAATGATATAAAAACTTAAAGGTAGAATCTTAAGATTAGAAAATATTTTGAAATTTGAAAATTAATTTAGATTGTAGATTACATTTTTCTTCTACTTTTAGCCAATTCTTGGTCTCGACTCAGAAGTAAGTTGTCAAATTGAAATTGGCATTGAGCATCCTCAGGTCCAGAGTATTTCAAGCCTAGAGAGCAAACTTGCAAATTTTTCAGATCTTGAGGAATATCAATGATATCCTCATGAGCCTGTTGACCGTCCACTAGAATCTCAACTTTCTTCTTCTCCCCATGGAACATTTGCAAAGTGATGAAGCTCTCGGTGAAATTATTTTGACCAAAATGAGAGGTGAATGAGAATTCTGGGAAATGTGGGTAAAGATACTGTCCGTGTTTTGGGTCAATCAAATAAGGGGCCATGTGATTTCTGTACAATTCCAGCTCAATTTCCAGGATGCATTGATCTCCCCAATTCAATTCTTCGGATTTTTTTGAACAATCATAGAGACAGAGATATTGAACAGCCTCACAAGAGCTGAAATTTTGTGGTGGTTTGAGAGAAAACTGAACTATGGTTGGATCTCCTTGTTCATTCAGAAGGTCTAAGGGTTGAGGAAGACTTACAGCCATGCCATTTGTGCTTCCAAAATTTTCAAGATGCCCACCGGGTGTGATTACAAAATTAGATTTATTTTCCCCAGGGTTTGAGAAATGCGTCCACCCCCTTTGAAGGATTTTGTTGTCGGTGAAAGTTTCCTCAAATATGATTTTTGAATCTTCGACACGTTTCTCTCGAGATAAGGGCAGATCGGATGCCTAAAGTTGAAAAAAGTTGATAATTATTAAAATTATTAATTGACTCTATATTAACAAAAATCTTATTTTCAATTTTTAATAATTTTTTGGCACAAAAATTCACTAGATAAAACTTTGTTTTTAAATTTTCCATGAGGTAATTTGGAGTTTGAGGCTTATCCCATTGAAAAGCTCGATTAATAGCTTAAATTTTACATGTAGTATGAAAATGTATGAAACCTAAATTGGTTTTTCAGAGCTTAATAAGTGTATTAAAAAAATAAAATGTTAAAAATTTTAAAAACAAGTCCTTTGTGCAAACAATTAAAAATTACTGAGAAAATATCCAGTATTTACTGTATTTGATTTTGAAAGGTTTCAAATCATTATATACGTAGGTGTATAAAGTCTTCTATCTTTTAAGTAAGGACTTTTACTAACCTGTTCTGGATTTCTGAGAGATATAATATGACCTTGAAGAGTAAATATATCTCGACGAGCCCCTTCGACTAAATTTTCCAGCCTAGATTTCTCCAATGCCAATTTTTCTAGCTGTCTTCGAATAGTTTTCATATCGAATCTCAACTCTTGTAATTCATTTCTAAAGCTTTTGACCTGAATTATAAAAACAGTTAAAAAAAACTCAAAATTCTCAAATTCAAGTATTTTCATACCTGATCGATTGAGTCTTTTGATCCTTCAACGCTCTCAATACTTTTAAAAAAGTTCAAAAATCTCTTAATTTTTCGTAAAAATAGGATTTAATAATTAATATATAATTATACCTATAATATATCCTATAACCTATATATCCTAATATATAGGTTTACTTACAAATTTTGGTCCTTTAAGATCGAATTTTGGCTGGCTTGAGATACCAGGGCTGAAGGATGACTTAGAACTCTAAAAACATGAGAAAATTATGATAAGTTCTCGAAGAATTTGGAAATTTTAAAGAAAGTTTTACCCAAATATTTGCAGGAGAATTAAAAGAGATTGAATAGAACTAATTCTCATTTTGAATTTATTGTTTTTTAGTAATGTAATGTAGGTAAGTACTCTTTTTGTTATAGAACGCACAAAAGTTTCAATTCAACTGGAAATTAAATGATTCCTGGCCTGGTCGAGAAGGTAGAAATATTTGATAGAAAATAATATTTGTAGTAGAACTAATTTGTAATGTCAACCATTTGTTCGTTTATATACCATATTTACTAATCTACAAATATATGTATACTTCTTATGTATCTACATTGAATAGTGTATCTACACAATAAAAAGTAGATTATATTATTATTTCAAAATCGGATTAACGACTTTATTTTATTATTCTTATAATTACATATTATATTTATGGTATCTTATAGCTACTTAGGTATACAAGCTTATAAACTTATATAACTTATGTAGAAGACACGAGACGATTGTGTGCCCTTCATACATCCTATACATATCCCTCATTTATCACTATTTTTATAATGCACAATGGACAAAAATCAAAATCAAAATCCATTTCCAATACATTTACAAATTCCAAAAAAAAAATTCTTTTTAAATTTTAGGAAATTAGCTTCTCATAAAAAGGCTTATTAGAATTAGAATAGACTTTCATCAATTTTTGCTATATTTATACTTACACCGACATCATAGCTTAGCTACCTACCCTACCCTAAACCAAATGCCATAAGTAGTGCCTACAACTACAAACAAAAAACAACAAAAAAGCGATTATTTTCAAATTGAAGATCTTTGCTTTAATACTATTTATATTGCTCTAATCAGCTAATTATTTTATCAATTAAGTGACTTTTATCGAAGAATTGGGACATTCTTGTCATCAATTGGCTACTTTTCGACGTGCTTGTTGTTAACTTTACTTTTTTTTTAAATTAAAGTTTTCGGATTTTTATAAGTACCTACCTATTTTGATCATTCAATTATGAAACAAAAGGTATAGAATTAAGCTTTTTATGAAATACATAATATACTTACATATACCTAATCCTAATCATTCATTAATATGCAAAAAAAAATCATCTCATTCATAAATTCTAAATCTCATCTCGATTTAGATTAAAAATTAAAGCTCATTTTAGATAATCTTTTTTTTTAATTTTAAAGTGAGCAAAATTAATACGCATTTAAAATTAACAGATAACAAATCGAGAATATGTAATGTAATGTGTAATTGTATAAATAGGTATGAATAATTAAATTAACAAATATAATTAACATCAATAAAATTAGTAATTGGCTATTTAATTTACTAAGGATCAAGGTAAAGATATTAACTAGGTAGCAGATATAATAAGAATTACCTAAGATATTTATCCAGCATTAGTACACTGCTGGCATAAATAGAAATGGTAGACTAAAATAAGTTTAAAAAGTTGTAACATTTTTATATTGACTCCTCTAGTCTCTCGCTTGACTCATTTAATATATGTAATCTGTATACTTAAATAGAATAAAATTAGCTAAAATTCACATACTGATAAGGATATTTGTTGAGTGACATTTGACATGAGTTTTAAATGTATTCTTAACCTAGGTATTTTGAGGAATTTTGTTAAAATGTATAGTAATTTTAATGACTTATCACAATTACTTAGTCTTCAAGTTTATTCAGGCGACGAGTAGAGGTTCATCATCAGAAAATCCTCTTATAACAGGCGAATCTTGATCATCTATGCATTTTTATTTAAGATTCATTATATAGGTAAGAATAAGTATGAATTTTTAAGTTCCTGACCTAAATACCTATAGTTATATTTTATTAACTTACCAAGATTTTGCTGAAACGTTGCAGACCCTGAGTGTGTGCTATAATGACTACTTGCAAAATTAAGAAAAGAATTCTGAAGTCTCTTATGACGAACAACAAAGAATACAAGAGCAGCAGTCAAGACAATGAGAATTCCGCCAACTCCAAAAATAATCCCTAATGCATTGTTCTCGCTTATTGTTATTAAAGTTGCTGAAAAAAAATTATAAACCATTTTTTGTTTGAAATAATCTTATTTAACTCGCTATTCATTATTAAAGTTTTTAATAGAAATTGTAAATAAGTTTTACTTTCTGGTTGAAAATATAAAGGTGAGGATAATGGTGACTCGTATCCTTCGTTATCTAAAATTGTCACAGCC